>CM029020.1:81749469-82005812 GCA_016801055.1 Panax notoginseng | reverse complement strand
GATTCAGTTCATAACTCAAAATTACATCATAGTTCTATATTGGGTACTGTATTTATATACTTAACCTCCAATCTCATCATTGGACAAAATAAAAAAAGAACTACAACAACTGTTGGACATATGCAAAATAACACAAACAAACTAACTAACTAATATATATATATATATATATATATATATATATATAAATATATATATATAATATATATATATAATTATATGGCAAAACATAACATAACATGATGCAAGAAATAAATAACAACTATTTATGATTTCTAAGCTACTATGCAACTATATGATTACATGAATGTAACATTAAAAATCCTAAAACTAAACAATGAACTAACATATGCAAAAATAGCTAATGAAATCAAATATGCAAACATGAAACTAAATCCCCCCAAACTTGAAAATTACAATGCTCTCATTGTGTAGATATAGCAATAAAATATGTGATGACTTCCCGATAATCACCTAAGTCTGGGTGGTGGTGGTGGTTGTTCTTCTTCATCAGAGTCACTTGGTGGAAACCTTGGCATTGGGGCTGCCGGTCTAGTACAGGAATTGAGCATTAGGATTGAAGCTCTATAGTGTCGTATTCAAAGAAGCGAAGGATAGATTCATGGCTTCAAACATGTGGTCCTGCCTTACTGCTAGTTGCCACATCTCCTTTCGTGCTTCCTTGTTATTCTCATCCACTTGGCGTTGAAAGTTATAGAATCGAGGACTAGATATGGCATCGGGTTGTGGTGCCGCCTCTGTTCCTTACTCTCCCATCGTCGTATCCTCCTGAAACTCGGCATCATCCGAGGTGTCTTTAACGTCAGCCTCGTCCTCCGAAGCTGAGGAGATATAAAACATACTCCTCTTGGATGTGACTCACCCCCGGCCCACATCGCAAACCGCGCAATCATTCTGGAATCTAGTAGCTGAAGAAACATCTGA
Organism: Panax notoginseng; assembly: GCA_016801055.1. Lineage (NCBI taxonomy): Eukaryota > Viridiplantae > Streptophyta > Magnoliopsida > Apiales > Araliaceae > Panax > Panax notoginseng. The sequence goes on along the minus strand of CM029020.1, from coordinate 82,004,867 downwards.
GTGGGTTTCATCATCGGGCCATCTAACACCGCTTGCGACACAACCTACAAATGAGTGATGGGTGTGACGAGCCGCCCGAGAAATTACCTCGTAAGCACCGTCGAATTGAAAAATTGATTATAGCCCTAACGTCGATGATGAAATCTTGCACAATTGCATATAAGAGTAATGCCTTTTTTTGGTCACATCAGATGTGTGCGTGGATGGAAACAACTTTGCACATAGAAGGTGTACCATATCTTCTCATACCTGCTGAGATCCTTACTGTGAAAAATAGTGCCTCCTTTCGACCTTTGATTCATGTGGTTCCCGGCTTAGTCATATCCTTCGAATAGCCTCAAAGTCCAGATCGTTGTCACATAAGTGAACGTACTGGCAATGTCTAGGTACTATTAACTGGTAGTAAGTGTTGATAGCGTCGACACTGAAAGGAACTAGCTGACCCGCACAAAAGCGTTGAAAGGGTTCTTATCTTCGGCGTTTGCATAAAATTCTTTGACCACACTCACAACTCTGGCTCGGGCTCTTTTGTGAACTTATTCCAACCCATCTGATATATTTGTTGCATCATTTCACCGTCGACATAGTCCGGTGACAACCCCCACTCTGGTGTAAGTGCTTTTGTCACCATGTAGTCGTAACGGTCGGCGGCGGCGGCGGCCCTTTAAATTTTTGCCGATCAAAGGTCCGTGTTGGTTGCGCGGTGTAGACGCTCGAATTTTTTTGTACACCTATCACTAACATTGCAGGAGAATAGATTAGTCTTTTAAGAGGGAACCCTGAAAGACGATCCTTATCCATGCCGGATACTATCGGAAGTTCAACATCAAACCTCGGATCGCAATCTGAGAGTAACAGTTCCAATCTTGGAGATAACCCCGAGGCATGCAGATCAATAACGAAACACACACCGGAGAAGACCGATTAATCTCGGAATAACCCTGAGGTATCCAGTCTCAGTCCTAACCATGAAATAATCCCCAACCTTGGTGATAACCCCAATGAATGCAATTTCGACAATAACCCCAGAAATGCTTGTTACAAATGCAACCAGCTTCAATCTCGGCGCTCACAACGAGATACACTGTACCAGCCCGACGATAACATCGGGAAGACACACACCTCAAAGATGATAATGAGACCTTCAAGCAATTGCAGCAGTCCAATCCCAGCGAAGCTGAGCAACATCTGCTTTATCAGCCTAATTCGGCTATAACACCGGTGAGGGGCAACATCGTCATCTGACCAACACGATGCCACGCACGTCGTCTTAACGTCTCTACACAATAGTGTCCCATAAGACTAATCAATCCGAGTGGCCATTGTGCGGGATAACGGATGAAAGTTGAAGCTTGAAGACCAGAGGGCACCGTCCCATCTTCAATGACTTCTCAAACCTAATCCCATGCCATCGTACAACTCTCGACAACGGGCGTCCGAAATAGGTCCTGTATACCTCAAACGGATGTCCGGATTGCACTTCTGAAAGTTCGAATGAACATTACAGTGACTGAGTGCACGTACTTTCGAGATGACTCGAGCCGAAAAACCCGGCCAACCCGGGTTTCCTCTGGTACACCTGCGGCTCCACCCTCTATAAATAGTGGGCTTGGGGTGGCCAATTTGTAAAAGAAAATGGCGAGGAAGCCCTGCCCAATTTGCTCTGTACTCACCCCAAACTGAGTGCTTTCCTCATTTTAAACACTTGTGAGCTCGCATATAGCTTTATTTTATACCAACAAAAGCCAATGTTTACCCACTTTAAAGTGATATTAAAGTCTCTTTGGCGCCCATTGTAAGACTTCTTTCACACTTTAAAGTTTTTCTCTTCACCTTTGCACACACCCATCTACACGTTGAGAGTCGTGTTGCACACTTTGCCCGGACTTCGGTCCGTGGTTATTTTTAGTTTGTATAATATAAATATATATATAAATATATATATATATATAAATAATATATATATGGACTAAACATTATCGAGTTATGCCTCGATTGAGCCTAGACTTCGATCAGGAGCGTTAATTGCTCTTGTATATAATATGTAAGACCCCAACTTTTATAAATAAAGATGAATTTTCTATAAATATCATTTTTGAATATTAGTTAATTTGATATAATGTTATAGTTGTGGGTAATATTTATAAATTTTGCAAAGTACGCAAGTTGTTATATAATATTCGATTGGTCGGGGAATATTCGTTTTAACAGGGAATATTCGTACAACGACACAATCATTGGTGGATCCCACAACGGAATTATTGTCGGATTGAGAAAACGACAAAAATATTTTATTAAAAATAACGGCGAAAGTTTTACCATTGTTACTGTTGAACTACTCGGTAGTAAAAGTACAGTAATACGTGTGGTTGCATAGTAGCACACATATTGATTATTAATGCTTATGTGAGAAGTCACTCAGTTTGATTCAATTATTGTCAGTTAATAATATGAATTATTTAGCGATAATGACGTTTTGTTTTATTCGTATTATTAACGTAATAAAACAGAAACATCTTTTTATATAAAACAGAATACTTTATTAAAGTTATTCTATAAATAGAATATATTATATTTTATTTAAAAGATTTTTCTTTAAATATGGACCGTCAGATTAAAGTAATCAATCTGGACCGTTCATGGATTAGTTACTATGCATTCTATTTTTCTATAAATAGCAGCTCATTCCTTCATTATTTCTTACGAATTCACTGAACTCTAGAGAGAGAAACTATAGAGAGAGAGAAGAAGAGTATTCTGCTACTTAACTACTTCCTTATTTCAGCTCTTCTTTAAAACGGTAAGGGGTGTTATTCTTTCTTATTCATGAAGAGAACTGTTGTTATTCCATTTCTTATTATTCTGTTGGAATAACCTGTATACGCGGTCTACCCTATACTTGGTGACATTCTTCTATTATTCTGTTGGAACATCCTGTTGTGTGTTTTACACCGACCTGGTTCCGTTTTTATTATTATTCTTTGGAACATCCTGTCTGTGTGTTTTACACCGAACCTGGTTCCGTTTTTATTATTATTCTGTTGGAACATCCTGTCTGTGTGTTTTACACCGGACCTGGTTCCGTTTTTATTATTATTCTGTTGGAACATCCTGTCTGTGTTTTACACTGGACCTGGTTCCATTATTTATTATTCTGTCAGAATATCCTGTCTGTATGATTACGCCAGATCTGGTTCTATTATTTATTATTTTGTGGGAATAACCTGTCTGTGCGGTCTATCGCATGCATGGTGATTTCTTTTGTTATTCCATTCTTTATTATACTCAGTTGGTTAAGTTTTGACTTCTATACTCCATGAAATTTGTGGAATATCCTTGATAATTGCGTTTCATCCAGTATCTTTTCATGAAAATATTCTTCTAACATTCTTGAATTTTACTCCACAAAGCAGTATCATGTTGACAATTTGGACGTTGTTAATTCTTGGATAAATTAATTCTTGAACTTGTTTTATTGAATTCTTATATCATTGTCATCATCCTCATGTTTATAAAATGTTGAAAGTCATCTGTGGCCTGTAGTGCATAGATGGACTTGGTATGATTATGACCAGGGATTATTCGGTATAATCATGACCGTAATGTTACAAATGATGTGGTAAAAGTCCTCATTGGCCCGTAGTGCATTGATGGACAGTTGTTGGCATGATCATGACCATTAATGAATACACGAATATCCTTGCCGTAGTGCAGGGGTGATTCGATGATGTGGATTATTTTATTAAGCTGAGTCCCAGCGATAACAGTGTTGAAAAACCTTTTAAATCATAAAAGATAGTAGAGTTTATTTTCTACTTGACTCTTTTAATGGATTGCTTGTTCCGCTGCAGTTAAACTTGATGTCTATTATATTTTATCAGTTTAACATTGTTGAAGGCTAATGATAATTTATTCTGCATTATCTTAGTCATAATATTTCTTACTGGGCTAGTTGAGCTCACCCTTTCTTTCACTGTTCTCTTCAGGAAATGAGAACGTAGCTGGGGCAAGTCGGGAACGGAGTGATGGTCCGAATGATAGTATTAGTTAGTAGTCCTCACTATTCTATGTAATAGTGTGTTAATAAATGTAATGAGGACTCCTTTTGAGTATGAATACTCTCTAGAAGATAATATTTGTATTCAAACTCACAGTTTATGTTTTGTCGTATTGTACACGACAGTTGTATTAGTAAGTTGTATTTGTATTCTGTACTATGTATCTGACGACCCAAGATGGGTGATGTATACCTAATTTTTGGGGCGTCACAGTTGGTATCAGAGCTTAGGGATATGATCCCTGGCTAAGATGTGAGAATAGAACTAGGAGGGGAGAGACGGGAATTCCTTCGCTAGTATGACCTACCTAAGTTTATTTGCATGGTTTTTAATTGTCGGTCATAATATAAGGATAATATATGACACATCAATTAACTTTTATTTTGTGGCAGTATCTGAAAATGGCATCTGAGAATGTTGAGAATAGCAATGGAGCACAGGCGACTGTTGATTCACCACATATCAATATCAGGATAATATGCATCAGGAAGGTGACAATCCTCATGCAAACAACAACACTGACCAGATGATGAATGATGGAATGTTCAAAACTTTATGCAGTTCATGCAACAGCAGGCGAGAGCGGCTCCTGTCCAAAATATAGGTGGAAACACTAAAAACTCTCGGACGGTCATCGCTAAACAGTTCAAAGAGCTGGGACCACCAGAGTTTAAGGGAGAGCCAAAACCCTTATAGCGAAAACATGGATAAAGTAGATTACCAAGATATTTGATGTCTTGGATGCTCCGAGGAGCAAAAGGTTCCCTTTGCCGCCTTTATGTTGCGAGGAGAGGCAGATTACTGGTGGGAATCGATTAAGCGTACTCAACCTGCCGCACTGAAGATGTCTTGGGAGAAGTTCCAAGAGCTATTCAATGACAAATACTTTCCCGAAGTGTTCGTCACATGAAGGAGGTGGAGTTCATCAAATTGGAGCAGAATAATATGACCGTGTCACTTATGAGGCTAAATTTGCTGAGTTGTCCCGGTTTGCGTCCCACTTGGTGGATAATGAAGAGCGAATGACGCAAATGTTTTTGCGAGGTTTAAAACCTGAGATACGTCAACATCTTATTTCTCATAAACTATATTTGTATTCAGATGTTGTGAATATGGCTCAATTAGTGGAGCGCGATAACGAGTCAACGCAACCAAAAGAGAGCAGTCGACAAAATGATAATACCAGTGAGAGCAGTCATCGAAGCGGTGACAACAAGCGTGGAGGCAATCAACAGGTCAAAATTGGTAACCACTTCGGTGGTAATCAGGGCCAAAATAATAAGAATGGTCATTTCAAGAAGAGGAGATTCAACAATGATGGAAAGACGTCAGCACCAGCACCCGTTGTTAAGGAAAGAGAACGACCACCTATCATATGTTTCAAATGCGTAGGGGAGGGGCACATCAGTCCAAACTGCGCGATGCCGTCTAAAGCATGTTATAATTGTGGAAGAAAAGGTCATTTAGCTCGATTTTGTCGTTTACCAAAAACAAGTTCAGCCAAGATGGAGACACCAAAGGCCGTCCCAGAAAGGTCAAAACCGGTAGTGCAAGGGAGAGCGTTTGTTGTGACCTCCGAGAAAGCAAGGAACCCGAATGAGGTCATCACGGGTAAGCGTATCATAAACTCTAACGAAGTCTATACTTTATTTGATACCGGTTCTACCCATTCTTTTATTTCTCCTACTTGCGCTCATCGATTAAATTTGATTCCGGAGAAATTAGACTTTGACTTATCTGTTGAAACTCCATTGGGAGAAACCTACATTACATCCACGGTTTATAAGTCTTGTTTGGTTCAAGTTGGTACCCACACATTACCTGTCGATCTTATTTCATTAAAAATACTTGCATTTGACGTGATTCTAGGGATTGATTGGTTAACTACTCATCATGCAAAAAATTGATTATTTTCGTAAGGTTGTTAGCTTTCATATTCCTAATCGACCTATTATGCCAATTCAAGCAGCCAAACCATTAAAATCAATCGCTGTCATCTCAAGCCATAAAGCTATTTGTTTATTGAAAAATGGATGTCAAGCTTTCTTAGCTCATGTCACGGATCTAAACAAAAATACGTCAGTTTTGAATGATATTTCTATTGTTAATAAATTCCCTGACGTATTCCCTAAAGAACTTCCTGGCCTACCCCAAGAGCGTGAAATTGAATTTTGTATCGACCTTGAACCCGGTACAAAACCCATTTCCAAAGCCTCATATCGAATGGCTCCTATTGAACTTCAGGAGTTAAAGATCCAACTGCAGGAATTGTTAGGCATTGGCTTTATTCGTCCTAGTACTTCTCCTTGGGGTGCTCCTGTGCTATTCGTGAAGAAGAAAGATGGAAGTATGCGACTTTGTATTGATTATCGGGAGTTGAATCATGTCACCATCAAAAACAGGTACCCATTGCCACGTATTGATGACCTGTTTGACAAGTTGCAAGGAGCACAATTCTTTTCAAAGATCGATCTTCGTTCTGGATATCATCAGCTGAAAGTTAGAACTGAGGATATTCCAAAGACGGCTTTCAGAACTCGGTACGGGCATTATGAATTCTTAGTCATGTCCTTTGGATTGACTAATGCTCCTGCTGCCTTCATGGATATGATGAACCGGGTATTCAAGGAATATTTGGATCACTTTGTGGTCGTTTTTATTGATGACATCCTTATTTATTCCAAAAGCCGTGAAGATCATGAGCAACACTTGAGGCTGGTACTCCAAAAGCTTCGTGAATACAAGCTTTATGCCAAGTTGAAGAAATGCGAGTTCTGGCTAGAGGAGGTAGCATTCCTTGGGCACGTAGTATCAAGTCGTGGAATATCAGTTGACCTGGCAAAGATTGAAGCTATTCAAAGCTGGGAGAAACCTAAATCAGTGACCGAAGTACGTAGCTTTCTTGGTTTAGCTGGTTATTATCGGAGATTCGTGGAAGGATTTTCTCAAATCGCTACTCCATTAACTCAGCTGACTCGGAAAGATACAAAGTTTGGTTGGAGCGAAGAATGTGAGCAGAGTTTTCAAGAACTCAAGAGGAGACTCATTTTAGCACCTGTTCTAACAATTCCATCTGGCTTGGAGGGATTTATCATCTACAGTGATGCTTCGAGCAAAGGGTTGGGATACGTTCTCATGCAACATGGAATAGTCATAGCCTATGCATCAAGACAACTCAAAGAATATGAGAGGAATTATCCTACTCATGATCTAGAGTTGGCAGCTGTTGTCTTTGCACTTAAAATTTGGAGGCATTACTTGTATGGGGAGAAGGTGGAGATCTTTACGGATCATAAAAGCCTCAAATATTTCTTCACTCAAAAGGAACTCAATATGCGACAACGACGTTGGCTTGAATTGTTGAAAGATTATGATCATACCATTCAATACCATCGTGGAAAAGCGAACGTGGTAGCTGACGCATTGAGTAGAAGATCATATACAAGTACGAGTGTGATATTGTCAATACAATGGCCCATTTTGTGTGACTTGCAAAGGATGGAGATAGAGTTAAAGACTCCAGGGACCCATGTGATGATGGCGAGTATACGAGTAGAACTAACTTTAATCGATAAAGTTAAAGCTGCTCAAGCTACAGACCTGGAGCTGATGCGTATGAGGAAGAAAGTGCAAGAAGGTTCTATGCCGGAAGCAAGAATCGATGAAGAAGGAATACTTCGAGTCAACTCCAGACTTTGTGTTCCTAACAACTCTGATTTAAAGTATGAAATCATGATGGAGGCGCACAACACACCATTTGCAATCCATCCTGGAAGTACCAAAAGTATCATGATCTTCGTCATACATTTTGGTGGAGCAATATGAAAGAGAGATAGCGTTGTTTATCTCAAGGTGTCTAACTTGTCAACGAGTCAAAGCGGAGCATCAAGTATCAAAAGGTCTATTGCAACCACTTGAAATTCCAGAATGGAAGTGGGAGCACATTACCATGGATTTCGTTACCGGTCTTCCTAAGGTTTCTCAAGGTATTGATGCGATTTGGGTCATTATTGATAGATTGACCAAGTCTGCTCATTTCTTACCGATACGAGAAACTTATACACTTGAACGTCTTGCTCGTATGTACATAAACGAGATTGTAAGACTGCATGGTATGCCAGTATCCATAGTTTCTGACCGAGACCTAAGATTCACTTCATGATTTTGGGTTAGTTTATAAAAAGCTATGGGCACGGATTTACGATTTAGTTCAGCATATCATCCTCAGACGGACGGACAATCAAAGAGGACTATTCAAACTCTTGAAGATCTATTAAGACTCTGTGTCTTTGACTTCAAGGGAAGTTGGGACAAGTTCTTACAATTGGTGGAGTTTTTCTACAACAACAGTTATCAAGCAAGTATTGGCATGGCTCCATTCGAAGCATTGTATGGAAGAAAATATCGTTCTCCAGTATGCTGGGATGAGGTGGGTGAAGCAACGTTGTTGGGACCGAAGTTGGTACGTATGACTACAGAAAAGATTCAAACGATCCGACAACGTATAAAAATCTCACAAGATTGACAAAAGAGTTATGCTGATCTTCATCGAAAGGACGTGAAATTTGATGTAGGAGATCATGTGTTCTTACGTGTTACTCCATGGAAAGGAGTTACGAGATTTGGAAAGAGAGGAAAGCTCAATGCTCGATTCATCGGTCCATTTTTAATCCTCGATCGAGTAGGAACTGTGGCTTATAGACTCGCTCTACCGCCAAGTATGTCTCGTGTTCATAACATTTTTTACATATCCATGTTACGTAAATATGTGGAAGACCCGAACCACATTATTGAGTTAGAACCGGATGAAATAGCGGATGATTTGACGTATGAAGAAGCTCTTGTTCAAATCTTGGATAGAAAGGAACATATTCTGCGCTCCAAGGTTATACCTCAAGTCAAAGTTTTGTGGAGAAACCACGATGTTGAGGAAATGACTTGGGAGTTAGAATCTGAAATGAAATCAAGGTATCCTTACCTCTTTGACATACCAGGTACGTACCCTAATTTCGAGGGCGAAATTTCATAAGAAGGGGAGGTTGTAAGACCCCAACTTTTATTAATAAAGATGAATTTTCTATAAATATCATTTTTGAATTAATTTGATATAATGTTATAGTTGTGGGTAATATTTATAAATTTTGCAAAGTACGCAAGTTGTTATATAATATTCGATTGGTCGGGGAATATTCGCACAACGACACAATCAATGGTGGACCCCACAACGGAATTATTGTCGGATTGAGAAAACGACAAAAATATTTTATTAAAAATAACGGTGGAAGTTTTACCATTGTTACTGTTGAACTACTCGGTAGTAAAAGTACAGTAATACGTGTGGTTGCATAGCAGCACACGGTATTGATTATTAATGCTTATGTGAGAAGTCACTCAGTTTAATTCAATTATTGTCAGTTAATAATATGAATTATTTAGCGATAATGACGTTTTGTTTTATTCGTATTATTAACGTAATAAAACAGAAACATCTTTTTATATAAAACAGAATACTTTATTAAAGTTATTCTATAAATAGAATATATTATATTTTATTTAAAAGATTTTTCTTTAAATATGGACCGTCATATTAAAGTAATCAATCTGGACCGTTCATGGATTAGTTACTATGCATTCTATTTTTCTATAAATAGCAGCTCATTCCTTCATTATTTCTTACGAATTCACTGAACTCTAGAGAGAGAAACTATAGAGAGAGAGAAGAAGAGTATTCTGCTACTTAACTAGTTCCTTATTTCAGCTCTTCTTTAAAACGGTAAGGGGTGTTATTCTTTTTTATTCATGAAGAGAACTGTTGTTATTCCATTTCTTATTATTCTGTTGGAATAACCTGTATACGCGGTCTACCCTATACTTGGTGACATTCTTCTATTATTCTGTTGGAACATCATGTCTGTGTGTTTTACACAGGACCTGGTTCCGTTTTTATTATTATTCTGTTGGAACATCTTGTCTGTGTGTTTTACACCGGACCTGGTTCCGTTTTTATTATTATTCTGTTGGAACATCATGTCTGTGTGTTTTACACCGGACCTGGTTCCGTTTTTATTTTTATTCTGTTGGAACATCCTGTCTGTGTTTTACACCGGACCTGGTTCCATTATTTATTATTCTGTCGGAATATCCTGTCTGTACGTTTACGCCGGACCTGGTTCCATTATTTATTATTCTGTGGGAATAACCTGTCTGTGCGGTCTATCGCATGCATGGTGATTTCTTTTGTTATTCCATTCTTTATTATACTCAGTTGGTTAAGTTTTGACTTCTATACTCCATGAAATTTGTGGAATATCCTTGATAATTGCGTTTCATCTAGTATCTTTTCATGAAAATATTCTTCTAAGTATTCTTGAATTTTACTCCACAAAGCAGTATCATGTTGACAATTTGGACGTTGCTAATTCTTGGATAAATTAATTCTTGAACTTGTTTTATTGAATTCTTATATCATTGTCATCATCCTCATGTTTATAAAATGTTGAAAGTCATATGTGGCCTGTAGTGTATAGATGGACTTGGTATGATTATGACCAGGGATTATTCGGTATAATCATGACCATAATGTTACAAATGATGTGGTAAAAGTCCTCATTGGCCCGTAGTGCATTGACGGACAGTTGTTGGCATGATCATGACCATTAATGAATACACGAATATCCTTGGCCGTAGTGCAGGGGTGATTCGATGATGTGGATTATTTTATTAAGCCGAGTCCCAGCGATAACAGTGTTGAAAAACCTTTTAAATCATAAAAGATAGTAGAGTTTATTTTCTACTTGACTCTTTTAATAGATTGCTTGTTCCGCTGCAGTTAAACTTGATGTCTATTATATTTTATCAGTTTAACATTGTTGAAGGCTAATGATAATTTATTCTGCATTATCTTAGTCATAATATTTCTTACTGGGCTAGTTGAGCTCACCCTTTCTTTCACTGTTCTCTTCAGGAAATGAGAACGTAGCTGGGGCAAGTTGGGGAACGGAGTGATGGTTCGAATGATAGTATTAGTTAGTAGTCCTCACTATTCTATGTAATAGTGTGTTAATAAATGTAATGAGGACTTCTTTTGAGTATGAATACTCTCTAGAAGATAATATTTGTATTAAAACTCGCAGTTTATGTTTTGTCGTATTGTACACGACAGTTGTATTAGTAAGTTGTATTTGTATTCTGTACTTTGTATCTGACGACCCAAGATGGGTGATGTATACCTAATTTTGGGGGCGTCACATATATATACGTTTATATATATGAATTGCGTGTCGAACTCTGTTCGATGAGCCGAGACTTATGTTTGGTGCGTTTAATGGCTTTCTTATATATATAATTATATATATGAACTGCTATCAAACTCTGTTCGGTAAGCCTAGATTTCACATCCGGTGCGTTTACTGCTTTAATATATATATATATACTTATATATATTAACTGTTATTGGACTTTGTCCGATGAGCCTGGATTTTATATCCGGTGCGTTTATATGCTTGTATATATATATATATATATATATATATATATATATATATATATATATATATATATATATATATATATATATATATAACAGTTAATATATATATAAGTATATACATTAAAGCAGTAAATGCACCGGATGTGAAATCTAGGCTCACCGAACTATATATATTTACATTTCGTCCCACCTGGAGTTTACTTCGTGGTGGTTGACCGTTTTTACAGCTTCCTGTACATTTCGTCCCACCTGGAGTTTACTTCGTGGTGGTTGACCATTTTTACAGCTTTCTGTACATTTCATCCCGCCTGGAGTTTCCTCCGTGGCGGTTGATAGCTTTTACAGCTTTATTTATATTTCTGATCCCCAATGGAGGTGCTTCGCTGTTGATGATCATGTATGTATATATATATATATATATATATATATATATATATATATAGCTTGTATATATATACATGCTTACTGCGTTTATATTAATTGCGGCATGTGAGCCTAGGAATCATGTGATCACAGATTCAGTCCCCTGAATATAGATTCGGTTCCAGCGATGGACCTTTTCAGCTGTAAGCAGCTTGTAAATATACCTGTGATGTTTGGATTTCCTCAGACGGTTTTCATACCCATGAGGAATTCAGCACCTTTTTGTACAGTATTTTCGTACGGATGCTTCGCATCTGTCAAATAAAATCAATCTAGCCGAATACGGAATAAAATGGGAGTGTAAAAGGTCTCAATTACTATTGAGCATCAGGGTTTGAAAAACCTCTTTTTTAAAACATCACTGCCATATCTTTCTTAAAATTGAATTTTTACATAAAACTCAAACCCTGTGTATATAGGTGCAAACGAGGCCTCGCACTACTTCCAAATAACAACACATTGACCCACACACACACACATTCAGATAACAGTTTCTTAAAAAGAGGCGGTCTGTAAGACCCCGAATTTTATCAAATAAAAGTATTCAATTTTTCTATTTAGTAAATGGTTAAATTGATAAAAAGTTAAAGTTAAGGGTGATATATGAATATTTTTCAAAATAAGCAAGTGCTTATAAAATATTCATTTTGTCGGGGAATATTCGTTTGGTCGTGGAATATTCTTTCTGTCGGAGAATTTTTGTACGAAGGCGCAGCTATTTGTGGGCCCCATAACAGAATAATTGTCGAATGAAGAAAACGACAAATTTGAATTTTTATAAATAGCGGCGTAATCGTTACCGTTAACACTGTTGGAATACCTGGTGGTTAAAATACAGTAATACACGTAGTTGCACAGTAGCACACGGTATTGCACAGTATTTTTTCAATTATTGTTTCTTACGTGAGAAGGCACTACTCAATAATTGTTACAGTAATTTCTGTTTAATATTATATTTTATTGACTCAATAATTGCTACGTTGATATTTTATATTATTGTTGTTTCAATAATTATCACTGCACAGTATTTTCCAATATCAGATTAATAATTCATATTATTTGAATAATATTATTAGATAATATTATTGGCGATATCTAGAAAGTTCTGTCTAAGGAGAAGTTTGGTCACCTAATTGCGCGCCAGTAAGGAGAAATTCTTATTGGAAAGCCCCCTCTTTCCTGTGAACGGCCTGGTTGTCATAAATGTGATTCTGTAATATTATTTGTGAATAATTAATTATTGATTCATATGATAAGAAAATATTTATTTTATGTGGATATAAATGAGGGATATATTTTTGTGGTTAAAAATGAAGGAGTTAATGTTGAGGTGCTTTATCTGCATTTTTGTCGGAACGGAGGTATTGAAAATCAAATTAGGGTTTTTGAGATATTTTGCGAGGGTAATAATTTTTAATCCGACCGTTGGATCGTGGTAATATTTGGATATGTTATACATATATAAGTTGAGTATATGTCCACAAATTTTGAACCGTTAAAAATGAACGTATGATTTGTTATGAATTTTACGAGATGACTGGTTCAAAAATTGTTGAATTTTCGGAGTTAATCATTTTGGTGGAAAATTCTAGAATTGGTGGGCCCCACTCTTGGTTGGTGAAGAAATGTGCTGAGATTTTTATTCAAATGTGGTGGGTGGGAATAGTAGCAGGTAAAGCCATCAGGTTGCAGGTGATGAGTGGGTTTTAACCCATGAATTATGTTTATATGGCTTGTTATCTTGCTAGTTTTTGAGTATTTTCATGTTATCTTTGATGGGGTTTGCGTTTGGTTGTAGGTAATTCCGACTCGTGTAGCAAATTGGAGCATTTGAGGATGTCTTGAGGATATGTTGAAGTTTCTGTCTACCTGGCGCGGAGCGCGCCGCATCACTAGGCTGGAGAGCGCGGACCGCGCTGTGGCGTGACAGAGTTGCTGGCAGGCTGGCGCGGAGCGCGCGACGGTAGTGTAAAAGCCTGCGCGGACCGCGCTGGTGCGTGAACTGAACTGGACTCTGTTGGGCAGAACTTTGTGATGGAATAGGAGTCTTGGTTAGAGGAGTAAAAAGGCTATTAATAACAGATATAGAGAGGCGTTCAAGAGAGGAGCTTATCTATCAACGGGAGCAAGGATTGGAAAGAACGAAGAAGAGGAAAATTCAGGAAGTTTCAGAATTAGAGGCGGAGAAGGGTGGTGTATCAATTTTCTTCTCTAACTTTCTAGCTCTGTATTCGGGATGATGTTTCCTTTGGTTTATTTAGCGTATTATTCGTTTATTATGGGCTAAATTATTTATTAGGCTTTTAATGGATCTCTAAGTGGAACGATGATTGTGAAACCTTGGTTTTCAGTTTAATATAGCTATTATGCAGTTTATCTATATTAATTTGAGCGTTAATTTATAAATTGCTTGATCAAAAATTTTATGTGTGATTTGTATGAATTTGAGAGATGAAATATAAATCTAGACTTAATTAATATAGCATGTGTCATTAAATTTGTTGAGAGCAAATTAGTGATTATTCTTGAGATAGAGATATGCTGAACATCATATGTAATCTTGAAGAGGACTTGGGATTAAACCTTGCTTAATTGGAAGTTACTTAGAAATATAGTGACTTGATTAATTAAGGTGTTTGATTAAATTCTATCTTAATTGTGGATTTGAGTCAATACGGTGTTAATTCATCGAGAGGTGATTAATACTACTTTTGTGTTCTTGATTAATAAGCTGGAATGGTGAGTTAAACTAGAATAAGGTAATACAAATCAAAGGGGTGCTTAGAGTGAAGTTATTAGCCTAATTCTCTATACTTGTTTGGACTTTCTTATTTGGTATTTGTGGTGATTATTTATTTTTCTTTTATGATTGAGATACAATTTAATTTAATTGGAGATTGATTAGTTTAATAAAATTTGGATTAGTAGGAAATTGGTAGTTGCGAGGGAAATTTGTGTTAATCTCTGTGGGAACGATACTTTACTTACTATTATATTACTTGTTGACCACGTATACTTGCATGTTGTGCGTAATTAGATTTTCGCCAACAAGTTTTTGGCGCCGCTGCCGGGGACTAAATACAAATTTTCTTTATATATTTGCAATATCAGTTTAATTAGTCCAGTTTTACTTAAACACGTTTTTTAGATATTCGCATTTCAGGTTTTTGACATTGGTTTATGCAAACTCGATCCAAAAATCCAGACCTGCTTCCTTTTGAGGACGACATCGACAAAAGGTTTCAGAGGTTAAGCAAGTGGATAGAGGAAACAAGGGACGAATTCGAAAACGCTGAAAAAGAAGAAGTAATGGCTGCCGAAGACCAGAAAGCGTTAAGAGATTTTGCAACACCCAAGATGACTGAGCTACAGTCTAGTATCACCAGGCCTGCAATAGCTGCAAACACATTCGAAATCAAGCCTGGGACAATTCAAATGATACAGAACTCAGTGCAGTTTGGGGAATGGTTAATGACGATCCAAACGATCATTTAATCGGTTTTCTGGAAATATGCGACACCTTCAAATACAACGGGGTGTCGGACGAGGCAGTTAGGCTTCGCCTGTTCCCATTCACTCTGCTGGACAAGGCGAAGAGTTGGTTACACTCTCTACCAGCAGGCTCAATAACGACATGGGAGAACCTGGCTCAGAAATTCTTAGCAAAATTCTTCCCACCCGCAAAAACTGCGAAGGTGAGGAATGAGATCACCATGTTTGATCAGCAACATGGGGAGTCACTGTACGAGGCATGGGAGAGATATAAAGAGTTACTTCGGAAATGTCCACATCACGGATTGCCCAAATGGTTGCAATTGAATACCTTTTACAACGGCCTGCATGGGAATCTTAGGTCTAGTGTCGATGCGGCATCAGGGGGAGCATTTATGGCTAAGACGTATGAGGAAGCTTATCAGCTGATAGAGACTACGGCTACTAATAATTATCAGTGGCCCACGGCAAGAATGACGCAACCTACGGTCGCTGGCGTTTTAGAAGTAGATGGAGTGACGGCTATAACAGCACAGATTTCAGCACTTTCTAAGAAGTTCGACATGTGGTCCGGGGGACAGACACATTCAGTTGCGATCATTTGTGAATTGTGCGCAAGGGAACATTCTACGGATCAATGCGCAATCAACCCAGAATCGGTACAATTCATGGGTAGCTACAACAGAATTCCTCAGAATGCATATCAGAATGCATATAATCAAGGGAATAGAAATCTGAATCAGTCGTGGATTAATACTCAGAATCAGCAAGCTCCACGACAATCGTACCCTCCGGGATTTCAAAACCAACAATCAGTTTCACGTCAAGAGAGAAAATCGGACTTAGAGGAATTGTTATCAAAGTATATAACAAGTAACGAGGCAGCTATGAAGAACCAAGCAATGGCAATGAAGTCACAAGAGATGGCCATTAAGAATTTGGAAAACCAGATGGGACAAATTGCTTTAGCACTGAATAACAGATCACAAGGAACTCTACCAAGTGATACCGAAAGAAATCCAAAGGGAAATAATGAACAGTGTCAGGCAGTTACCTTGAGGAGTGGAAAACAAATAGTGGAAAGAGATAATAACAACTCAGTTTTCTCGGAGAATAAGGGCAATGATAACACAGTGGATACAGAAAACCAAGGTGCGAATACCCAATTTAGATGACTCGCCAGTTGTGTATCCACCACCACCATTTCAGCAACGAGTCCAAAAGCAGAAATTAGACAAGCAATTTGCAAGGTTCTTGGAAGTATTTAAGAAATTACAAATTAACATTCCGTTTGCGGAAGCTCTAGAGCAAATGCCTAGTTATGCAAAATTCATGAAGGGGATTCTGTCTAGAAAGAAGAAGTTAGAAGACTTCGAGACAGTGGCACTAACAGAGGAGTGCAGTGCGGTTCTACAGCGAAAGTTGCCACCCAAATTGAAAGATCCTGGGAGTTTCACCATTCCGTGCACGATCGGGAACACGGCCTTCAATAAATGCTTGTGCGATCTAGGATCAAGTGTGAACCTCATGCCATTATCAGTTTACACAGAATTGGGATTGCCGGCTCCGAAGCCTACGAACATCTCATTACAGTTGGCAGACAGGTTAGTCACATATCCGAGGGGCATTGTGGAAGACATATTGGTAAAAGTTGATAAACTCATTTTCCCTACTAATTTAATTATTCTGGACTTTGAGGAGGACAAAAACATCCCAATTATCCTCGGAAGGCCTTTCTTGGCGACTGGCAGGACACTCATCGACGTGCAAAAAGGCGAGTTAACTATGAGGGTCCAAGATCAAGAAGTTAAGTTTAACGTTTTCAAAGACATGAAATTTCCCGCGGATGAAGAAGAGTGCTTCCGGATGGAAATCATTAATCGAATAGTCAATGAAGACATGGGAAAGAGCCTGAGCAACGATCCTCTCGAGACAGCATTATTGGGGGATGAGGAGTTCGATGACCCAGAATACATGTTCTATCTACAGATGTTGGACTCATTACCACGAGTAAGCAGGTTCGAAACTCCTTTTGAATCTTTACAGACAAAGGAGATAGACACGAAAAGATTGAAACCATCATTAGAGGAACCACCAACTCTTGAACTCAAGCCACTCCCTAAACATCTCAGGTACGCGTATTTAGGCAATTCAAGTTCTTTACCTGTAATTATTTCTGCTGCACTTAACAATTTACAGGAAGAGAAATTGCTAAGGGTGCTGAGAGAACATAAGGCAACAATAGGATGGACAATTGCAGATATCAAGGGAATAAGCCTGTCGTTTTGTATGCATAAAATTTTGATGGAAGATGACGCAAAACCAACGGTGGAGCAACAACGACGAGTAAACCCAATTATGAAGGAAGTAGTCAAGAAGGAAATTTTGAAAGTACTGGATGCTGGAATCATTTACCCGATATCCGATAGCAAGTGGGTTAGTCTGGTTCATTGTGTGCCGAAAAAAGGGGGATGACTGTGGTACAAAACGAAGATAATGAGTTAATACCGACAAGAACAGTAACAGGTTGGAGGGTATGCATAGATTATAGGAGGTTGAACAAGGCAACCAGAAAAGATCATTTTCCGCTACCGTTCATCGACCAAATGTTGGACAGACTTGCTGGTCACGATTTTTACTGTCTTTTGGACGGGTACTCAGGATATAACCAGATCGCCATCGCTCCTGAAGATCAAGAGAAGACTACATTTACGTGTTCATATGGCACGTTCGCATTCAGGAGGATGTCATTCGGGTTATGTAATGCACCGGTTACTTTCCAACGGTGTATGATGGCCATTTTCTCTGATATGGTAGAGAAAAACGTGGAAGTCTTCATGGACGACTTCTCTGTTCATGGAGACAATTTCGATACATGTCTTGGGAATTTGGTAATGGTGTTACAACGATGCGAGGAGACAAACCTTGTACTTAATTGGGAAAAGTGCCACTTCATGGTTGAGGAGGGTATAATTTTGGGCCACAAGGTTTCGGCTCAAGACCTGGAAATGGATAAAGCTAAGTTGGAAACGATCGAAAAATTGCCTCCACCAAGCTCCATCAAAGGAATCAGAAGTTTTCTGGGACATGCGGGATTCTACAGACGATTCATAAAGGACTTCTCTAAAGTTGCAAAACCATTGTGCAGTCTTTCAGAGAAGGACTCTGTGTTTAGTTTTGATGAAGAATGCAAGATGGCATTTGAACTGTTGAAAAAGAAGTTGACGGCAGGCCCAGTTATCGTCGCACCAGATTGGAACATACCTTTCGAACTGATGTGTGATGCAAGCGACTATGCAGTGGGGGCCGTTTTGGGACAACGTTGGGATAAGGTATTTCATGCTATATATTATGCAAGCAAGACCCTTACGGAAACTCAATTGAATTATACAACTACATAAAAGGAATTACTTGCCGTGGTATATGCATTTGTTAAATTCAGAGCATACTTGGTTGGCACTAAGGTAATAGTTTATACAGACCATTCAGCTATTCGTTACCTAATTGCGAAGAAAGACGCTAAACCACGCCTTATTCGGTGGATTCTCCTTCTTCAAGAGTTCGATCTTGATAAAAAGGACAGGAAGGGGACGGACAATCCAGTAGTTGATCATCTGTCTCGGCTGGATAATCCGATCACACAAGAAGGGGACAAGAGCATCATAAACGAATCATTTCTGGATGAGCAATTATTTGGGGTAAATGCAGAATATCCATGGTATGCGGACTTCGCAAACTACTTAGTCAGTAACATGCTTCCCCTTGATATGACAAGACAACAAAAGAAGAAGTTTCTTTCTGACGTCAAGTGGTATATGTGGGACGAGCCTTACCTATTTAAACAATGTGCTGACAAGATGATCAGAAGGTGTGTACCCCATAGCGAAGTGCATAATATCCTGCATGAGTGCCATTCATCGGCCTACGGGGGACACTACGGTAGTGAAAGAACAGCAGCAAAAGTCCTCCAAGCTGAGTTTTATTGGCCTACATTATTTAAAGACGCCCATCAATTTGTGAAAACTTGCGATCGCTGTCAAAGAGTGGGTAACATATCAAAAAGAAATTAGATGACATTACAAACAATTTTAGAGGTCGAAATCTTCGACGTATGGGGTATTGACTTCATGGGACCATTCCCCTTGTCTCTCAGCAATCAATACATTTTACTTGCTGTGGATTACGTTTTGAAATGGGTGGAAGCCACAGCACTACCATCTAACGATGCCAAAGTGGTCTTAAGGTTTCTACAGAAGAATATCTTTACAAGGTTTGGAACACCGAGGGCCATAATAAGTGATGAGGGAAGTCATTTCTGCAACCAAGCATTTACAGCCCTCCTGACAAAATATGGGGTCAACCACAAAATAGCGACAGCGTATCATCCCCAAACCAATGGACAAGCAGAGGTGTCCAACAGAGAAGTCAAGAAAATTTTGGAAAAAGTAGTCAACCCAAATCGTAAGGATTGGTCGCTCCGATTAGATGATGCCCTTTGGGTATACAAAACTGCATACAAGACCCCTATCGGCATGTCACCCTACCAGCTGTTATATGGAAAAACATGTCACTTACCGGTTGAGCTTCAACACAAGGCTTATTGGGCTATTCAAAAACTGAATTTCGATCAAGCAGCAGTGGGGGAAAAGAGGTTATTACAGTTAAATGAGCTTGATGAATTCAGATTACAAGCTTACGAGAATGCACACTTATACAAGGAAAAGGTTAAAAAATGGCACGATCATAAAATTAAGCACCGAACTTTCATGCCTGGACAAGCCGTGCTACTGTTCAATTCAAGACTGAGATTGTTCCCAGGAAAACTCAAATCACGGTGGTCAGGGCCTTTCACCATAAAAATTTTTTCCCAAATGGCGCCGTGGAGTTATATAGCAGAAATCCATTGGAAACATTCAAGGTTAACGGTCAAAGATTGAAGCATTACTGGGGTGCAGATGCAAATGTGGACACCATCAATATTACCCTCACAGACACATAAGCAGACATGACGGACTGTCGGGCTAGCGACGTTAAACCAAGCGCTACTTGGGAGGCAACCCAAGCTCTAAATTTTATTTTCTTACTTTCATTTAAATTTTAGTAGTTACTTAGTACCCATAATAATATATTACGAGATAACATAATCTCTTGAATAAATGAAGAAAGGTTCAGAAGGAGCAGGAGCACGAGAACACAAAGCAATCTAGTTACTGGACTACCAGCGCGGAACGAGCCACAACTATGCTAAGGACCGCGCGGACCGCGCCACCAGTCCAGTCTCTACAGTCCACTCAACGCACACACTGCCCTACCAGTGCGCTCCAAGTGGCGCGGACCGCGCCACAATGCCAGAACTTTTCAGCAAAAATAGGCGCTCCCAATTCAGTCCAGGCGCGTAGCGCGCCACCTTAAGCGCGGACCGCACGGCGACGACAGTTGCCCAACACAGAGACCTATTCAGTCCAAAAGTCCCACCTCTTCATCTCTCCACAACATTGATACCACCTTTCCACTTCTCCTAAATCTACTACACTTCCTCTTCCCCATAACTCCACATTTAATTCACCTTTACTCTCCTTCTCTTTTCCAAATTCCAAACCCATTAATCCTTTCCAATTCCAACTCTCACCCACGTTGGTCTCCTAGCATCTATATGAAGCCACCTAATTCCAAGCCACGTTCGTGTATGTATATCTCTGTAAAACCATTGCCAAATTCTCTAAACATGCATCAAAATCATCACCATAGACAGAAAAGTCGTCCATGGAGACTTTCATATTTTTCTCCACCATGTCCGAGAAGATGGCCATCATACACCTTTGGAAGGTAGCGGGTGCATTACACAAGTCGAATGACATTCTCCTGAATGCGAATGTGTCGTATGGGCACGTGAAAGTAGTCTTCTCTTGATCTTCAAGAGCAATGACTATCTGATTATATCCCGAATATCCATCCAATAAGCAGTAGTACTCGTGTCCCGCTAATCTGTCCAATAACTAATCGATAAAAGGCAGAGGAAAGTGATCTTTGCGGGTTGCTTTATTTAACTTCCTGTAGTCCATGCAAACCCTCCAACCAATCACTCTCCTTGTCGGAATTAGCTCGTTGTCATCATTTTGTACCACGGTCAATCCTCCTTTTACACACTGAACCGGACTGACCCACTTACTGTCAGAAATTGAGTAGATGATACCGGTGTCCAACCATTTCAGTATTTCTTTCTTCATAACTTCCTTCATAATTGGGTTTATCCGTCTTTGTTGCTCCACCATTGGCTTTGTATCCTCTTCCATTAGAATTTTGTGCATGCAAAAGGATGGGCTGATTCCTTTGATATCCGTGATTGTCGATCCTATAGCCGATTTATGTTCTCGAATTACCTTCAGCAACTTACTTTCCCATAATTCGTTAAGCGCAGCAGAAATAATAACAGGTAAAGTATTAGAATTACCTAAGTACGCATACCTGAGGTGTTTAGGGAGTGGCTTAAGTTCAAGAGTAGGTGGCTCCTCCAATGACGGTTTCATCCTTGTTGTGGCTTTTTCCTCCGTGTGCAATGGTTTAAATGGTGCGTTGAATCTACTAACTCGTGGCAGGGAGTCTAGCATATGCAAATAATCCACAAATTTTGGATCACCTAAATCTTCATCTCCCAATAATGTCATTCCCAATGGATCTTTAACCAAACTTTTACCCATGTTTTTGCTAATTATCTGATCAATGATATCCATCCTGAAACACTCCTCTTCATCTGTGGGGAATTTCATAGTCTTGAAAACATTGAACTTTAATTCTTAATCTTGGACCCTCATAGTTAGTTCACCTTTTTATACGTCGATGAGTGTCCTAATCGTAGCCAAGAAAGGTCTCCCTAGGATAATTGGGATGTTCTTATCTTACTCAAAATCCAAAATTATTAAATCTGCAGGGAATATAAATTTGTCAACCTTGACCAAAATGTCCTCCACAATGCCTCTTGGGTACGTGACTGACCTATCCGCCAAATGCAATGATATGTTCGTAGGCTTTGGTGCTGGTAAACCTAATTCTGTATACACTGATAACAACATAAGGTTCACACTTGCCCCCAAATCACATAAACACTTGTTGAACGCCATGTTCCCAATTGTGCACAGAGTGGTGAAACTCCTTGGATCTTTCAACTTTGGTGGCAACTTTTTTTGTAAAACCGCACTACACTCCTTTGTTAATGCCACCGTTTTGAAATCTTCCAACTTCTTTTTCCTAGACAGAATACCTTTCATAAATTTTGCATAACTTAGCATCTACTCTAGGGCTTCTGCGAAAGGGATGTTAATCTGAAGTTTCTTAAACACTTCCAAAAATTTTGTGAACTTGTTATCTAATTTTTGCTTTTGGACTCTCTGCTAAAATGGCGATGGAGGATACACAATTGGCTTGTCATCTAACTTTATTTGCTCAACTTGCTTATCCTCACCCTATTTTTCTTCAACCACTTTGTTCTCGTCAACTTTGTCATCCGTTCTAATTGAATTTTCTGCACTTTTCCCATCTAGATTTTTTCCACTTCTTAAAGTCGCCTGACATTGTTCGTGATTTCCCTTTGGATTTTTTTCGGTGTAACTTGGTAGAGTTCCTTGTGCTCTATTATTCAATGCTAAGGTAATTTGTCCCATCTGATTTTCTAAATTCTTGATGGGTATCTCTTGCGATTTCATGGCCATTGCTTGATTTTTCATAGCTGCCTCGTTGCTTGTTATATTCTCAGACAATAACTCCTCTAAATCTGATTTTCTCTCTTGATGTTGAGCTGGTTGTTGATTCTGAAATCCTGGGGGATAAGATGGGCGTGGAGCTTGCTGATGCTGATTATTACGCCATAAAAAGTTAGGATGATTCCTATTCCCCAGATTGTATGTATTCTGGTACGTATTCTATGGAATTCTGTTGTAGCTACCCACAAATTGTATTGAAGCTGGGTTGATTGGACATTGATCTGTAGGATGTTCACCCGTGCACAATTTACAAATAACTGTAACTTTCTATGTATGTACCCTGACAAAGCATCCACTTTCTAAGAGAGCGCTGAAATATGCACTTGTATTGTCGTCACTCCATCTATCTCTAACACGCCAGCTGCCTTAGGTTGTGTCATTCTTGTCGTGGGCCACTAGTAGTTGTTAGCTACCATTCTCTCTATCAATTGATACGCCTCCTCATACTTCTTTGACATAAAAGCTCCACCCGAAGCTGCATCAGTATTGGTCCTGAGATTACCATGTAATCCATTATAAAATGTGTTCATCTGCAACCACTTAGGCAATCCTTGATATGGGCATTTTCTGAGCAACTCTTTATATCTCTCCCATGCCTCGTACAATGATTCCCCATGTTGCTGTTCTAATATAGTAATCATGGTTCTCATCTTTGCAGTCTTCGCTGGCGGGAAAAATTTAGCTAGAAACTTTTCAGCCAGGTCATCCCATGTAGTTATTGAACCTGATGGTAGAGAGTGTAACCAACTCTTCTCCTTATCCCGTAGAGTGAATGGGAATAAGCGAAGTCTGACTACTTCATCTGACACCCCATTATATTTAAAAGTGGCACATATCTCTAGAAAGCTGATCAAATGTTCATTCGGATCATCATTTACTAATCCCCCAAACTAAATCGAGTTTTGGATCATCTGAATAGTCTAGGCTTGAATTCAAATGTGTTTGCAGCTATAACAGGCCTGGTGATACTCGACTGCAGCTCAGTCACCTTGGGTGTAACAAAGTCCCCCAATGCTTTCTGGTCTTCGGCAGCCATTGGTTCTTATTTTTTAGAATTTCCGAAGTCGTCCCTTGTTTCCTTTATCCACTTACTTAACCTTTGAAATCGTCTCTCAATGTCGTCGTCAAAAGGAACCAAGTCTGGATTTTTGGATCGAGTTTGCATAAACCAACTTCAAAAACCTGAAATAAGATGAACAAGACAAAAAATAAAAATGTTTAAGTAAAACTGGACTAATTAAATTGATATCGCAAAATATTAAAATCTATACTAAAATATCCCCGGCAACGACGCCAAAAACTTGTTGGGTAAAATCTATTAACGCACAGCACGCAAGTATACGTGGTCAACAAGTAATATAATAGTAAGTAGAGTATCGTTCCCACAGAGACTTTAGTAAGAAATTAACCATTACAATTATCAATTTCCTATTAATCCTAATTTTATTAAACTAACCAATTTCCAGTTTGTAACTAAAAGTATTAAAAATATTAAAATTACCAAACAATCAACAAACCCTAAAAACTGAATTTTTCAAACAAATATTGGAGAATTAGGCTTACGACTTCACTCTAAGCATCAATCTGATTATTACACCTTATTCTAGTTTAATTCACTATCCCAGTTTATTAATCAAGAACACGTATGTAGAACTAGCCACCTCTCGATGTACTAATACCATATTAACTCAAATCCACAAATTAGATAGAATCAAGTTAAACACCTTAATTAACTAACTCATTATATCTCTATGTGAATTACAATTAAAGAAGGTTTAAGTTCAAGCTCTTTATCTTATTACATGTGATGTCAAGCATACCTCTACCCTAACATTCATCAAGATTCTGTTCATTCACAAAATTCAAGAACACATGCTATATTAACTAAGTCTAGACTCGTACTTCCTATCTCGAATTCATACAAGTCCACAAAGAATTGTTGATCAGACAACTCATAAATTCAAGCTCAAATTAATATAAATAAGCTGAATAATAGCTTTTTAAACTGAAAATCAAAGCTAAATAACCATTGTTCCACTTAAAGATCTGTCATAAGCCTAAAAAGTACTTAATTCATTATCAATGAAATAATAACTGAATAAATTAAAGAAGACATCCTTCCAATTACAAATATAAGTCTAGAGATGAAGAATAATTTAGAATACCATTTTCTTTAGCTTTAATCTGCAATTGATATGAAAATCCTTCAATATCTTCACTCAAGTACTTGCTCCAAAATCTATCCTTAATCTCTGTTAATTTCCTTGTGTCACTTTGATCTTGTTGTTTTATGTTCAATACATATCCAATACATGCATTCTGGTTCCAATCCCACGCCATCTAGAGTCCCAACACATTCCAATACTAAAGCTCACAATCTAACTGTGTTTTAGACAAATTAGGATAGCTTTGTCTCGGGACCCCCCGCCCTGGCGGGGGTATTGGCTTGCAACATGACCGCCCCGGCGGGCTAAGCTCCTATAAACTGACTTGAAAACCCCCCCCCGCCCCGGTGGGGGTAGGTTTTGTCAACTGATCATGTTTTGCTCCACTTTCTCCATTTCTTACCACAATTTCACCCTTGTTTTGACCATGTGCCACACCACCAAACCTACACACAAAATAACAATAAACAAGTAAAAACAAACATGAGAACAATAAATTAGCACCGACTAAGCTTGAGTTAGGAATCGATTCGCGGGTATAAAACCCACTTATCACGTATCTACGTTTAAGTTTTGGCAACCTCACGTGCATGTCGTTTGATGACAAAATATTAATTTATTCATACTCAGACATTCTTTGAAATCCATACCAAAACAGTTGGCAAAAGATAACAATATTGATAATATTTTGATAGATTATAAGGAAATCCACAAAACACATTAATTATAGCCGAGGGAATTGTGGGGACCCCAAACTCGGGTACTTGAAACTCGAACTCGGTTCTTCATGATACCATTTCTATGAGCGGAATAATACTAATATTAATAACAATAATATAAAGATCAACTTAATTTACATATCATCAGAGTCTAATCCCCCAAGTACGTAACCTTTAAACATTCATTACAACCCATGATAGATAATATATATCATACTTGTCTTAATAGTATTAAACTATTACATAAGATAACGTTCATTCATTCATTCAACAACCTTTTCCCTTTCCCTTGTTCTTAGCAGAGCTCTCTGATCATTCACACTTAGCTGAAAACATTTAAATTAAGCAAGAATGAGCATTTGAGTGCCCAGTAAGTAATAGCAATTATATATATATATATATATATATATATATATATATATATATATATATATATAATCTGAAAGAATTTAAATATTTTCTTTGTACTATTCTTCTACAACAAGTCAATTATTGTGAAGTATTCTGAACCGATAATAATAACATAACAACTCTCTTTCAAATTTTTGAAACTACATAATGACTATAACTAGGGTTATGGTGACATGCCATGAACATTGTTTTCATTTTCGAAAAGGTTAAACAAAAATTTATCTGTAAACCGACATAACTTACGGGCACGGGGGGTGATCAGCCCGTTATGCCCTGCATTGATTAATACTACATTACAAGAACGATAGGATCGTTCACTCTGTTCCGCCTTGGGCGCACAAAAGTTTTCCCGTGTAGGGATGTTCATACTTGTCTGGGTTTCAAATTAAAAGTTTTATCTTGTTTCAATAATAATCTATAATTCAGTATATATATATATATATATATATATACGGGTAATTGACAAAGGTATATCAACATGTTATTAAATACAATGATTATCCAAGTGGGGACACTTGTTTAACCATTTACAAAAATTAACGAACAAAATATATATATCTGAATTACCATATACTAACATGTTGATAAGCAATGAGCGTATATAATATAAGGTTAATAATCTGTACAGTAATAATATAGTTTAGAAACATTCTTACTCATGTCCGTTGCATAAAGAAAATGCAAAGGTAAGATACTTTCCTGAAGCGTTGCTTACGGTTTGCAATTTAGATTTATCGCTTATCTCACGACCAATCATTAATAAGATCGTTCGTTCTATTAGAACAACATACTATAACACATAACACTACTTATTGCAGTCAGCACATACCCTAATCACATTGGCACATAGATTGAACAACCATTGAATCACAAATAATCACTTATCTAATCACATTATCTAAGTCCAGATCAATTTCTGAAATATGTCGGTGTACCGACAACTTTATCGGGTAATTATCGAGTCTAAGACTCTATTCTGTAACTTAATATCAGTCATATTATTTTTAAATGACTTAATATAATTTTAAAACATTTATTATAATTTATCACGAAATTTCAAACATCGGAATCACATTAAAATGATCTAAATACTAATCAATTCCATTATCATTAAGATTTAATTAGTATTAAACTATTAATGAAATCATTTCTAAAATATTAAAGTTATTTATAATAACTTGAAATACTTTTAAAGTATTAAAATTACCCTTAAATGATTTTTAAAATATTTAAAATTATTTCTAAATAATTACCATTATTATCAAAGTATTAATGTTTTATTTATCAAAATATTAAAAGTCATTATTCATAACTTAAAAAAAATTTAATTCATTTATATCCCTTTTAAATGATTTTTAACTTAATAAAACCATTTTAAAACTATTTATTTAATGTAATAAATAAATAAATTTACTATTTTTAATAATAAGTTAATAATCATTAATATTAAACTATTAATGAAATTATGCTTTAAATATTAAAAGTTATGTTTTATAACTTAAAATTTTTTTAAACACTTTATTTTCATTTAAAATAATTTTTATAATATTAAAATTATTTCTTAAACTAAATTATTAAATAACTTTAATATCATTAATAATAATTAATTAATGAAATTTATCTTTAAATATTAAAAGTTATATTTTATAACTTAAAATATTTTTAAATACCTTATTATCATTTAAAATG
Source organism: Panax notoginseng (assembly GCA_016801055.1). Classification (NCBI taxonomy): domain Eukaryota; kingdom Viridiplantae; phylum Streptophyta; class Magnoliopsida; order Apiales; family Araliaceae; genus Panax; species Panax notoginseng. Next base: position 81,976,664 of record CM029020.1, on the reverse strand, counting down.
ATTTTTAAAATAATAAAATCATTTTTAATTTATTTATTTAATTCATCTAGTAAATAAATTAATTACGATTAATATTTAAATATTAATGAAATTTATCACAAAATATTAAAAGTCATTAAAAATAACTTAAAATATTTTCTTATATCATAATATAATTTTTAATGATCTTTCTAATATTAAAATCATTTTTAAATAATTTATTTAATATTATAATTAAATAAATTTAATACTTTTAATATTACAAAAATATTAAATATTTATGAAATAAATTTAAAATAATTAAAAACTAATTTTCGGAATTTAAAATAATTTTTAATAATTTATTTTGTATTTTTAATAATTTAAAACTAATTTTTCTATTTTTTTTATTAATTTTCGGAAAAATAAATAATAGTTGTCGCTAAAGACCACCTATAGCGACAGAACCGTCGCTATAGGTGTTCTTCATGTTCTTGGCTAAACCCATAACTTCATAGCCGGTTTGCCAGTTACCACGTTTGACCAACAATGATTCAGTGGGTGTTGTGATTCTAGGAATGCTATTGAGCAGATCATGTAGAACTAGTGCAATACTACAAGATCAAACGACAAACATGTTCATACATCACACAACCAAAGAGATCTAATCGTCCAAAGTAGCTGTCAGAGCTGTTCTTCATTTCTAGGTTACCCAGAAATGAAGAACAGTTCATGAGGCCTACTTTGGGCTTCCACAACTTGTATGATATGAAATGTTTCTGTGATATAATGCATTCACTGTATACCTAACATGACAAGGAAGAGTTATAATACATTATATCACTAAAACAACAACAGATCAAACGTACAAAGGCCGGTCAAACCATGTCAGACATCATGCTATTGTGTTTTCTAGGTTACCCAGAAAACACAAACCGTGAGCTTTATGCTTGGTTTGACCTTAATCCAAATCCAGTCGGTTTAGTTATTAAGTGATATAAGAGCATAATCATGTAGTCCATGTAACAAAATATAAACTTATTACAACATCATGACTAAAACATCAACAACCTGACAGATCAGAGCCCAAGAACATCTTGTCAGACGCTTCTGGGCCTGATCTGGGCTACCCCGATTTCATAGGGTCATGGCCGGTTAACGGCCTTTAACCACGAATAACTTGCAATTTGTTTAGGCTATGACCTTGATTCAACTTCGAGATTATAGATCTCGTGACATACTACAAGATTAAACACTTAAAACACAAAAACCAAACACAGAAATGGATTTACAAGGTCTGACATTTGGTTGTCAGACATTAAACAAAAATTTTCCAGACTTTTGAAAATCATTGATTTGAGTATTTAGCTGTTATGGACCCGTAAGATACCAACCCAGATCATTAAATTAGACTACAAACAACACGTTACAACTTTAAATCACAAGATCTAACAACAGATTTTTGGACAGAAATTCTAGAGTTTGTTTATACCTTTAAATGAGCAATTCTTGATTCTATGTTTCTGATTTGGTTATGACACACGTGGGGCTTCAACATATGACTGATATACTATAGTTTTTCATTGGTTTTAGTGGGAGAGAGGATTGGTTGGGTGTTGGACAAAATAAGTGAACAAAATGATTTTCTCTCTCTCTCCAATCTATTTATATATGATGTTGGATTCATGAATGTTGATAATTGAGGCTAATTGTTGGCATTTGAAGTCAAGGGAGTTAGCAAGGTTAGGTCACCCACTCCTTATTAGCCTATATTTACAAGTTACCTACTAAAAATCTAGAGAGGGGTATTTTTGTCACTTGGCTTAGAATTTTTAGGGCATACTTGTCATCATTGTAAACCCTTAGGGTTTGACCCTTAGGGTTTAATCCTAAGGTTTAGCACAAACCATATCTAGGATTTCCAATTTAAAATTTACACAAAAATAAATAAAATTAAATAAAAATTAAATAACTTTTAGTTTCTAAAATTTTAAAATCTGGGTTTTCTAATTATGATTAATTTTCTAATTACGCTATACTGGAACATTAGGGTTTAATATCATATAATTAACACTAACAGTGCTAAAATAGCAATTAGGGTTTACGATTTTCATAATTAGGGTTACCAATTTATAATTAGGTTTTCTAATTATCAAATTAGGGTTTAAAATTTTAGGGTTTCCAAAATTAGCAATTGAAATTATAATACTTGCTAATTAATCACATTAACACAATTACAACCAATCTCGAACTCTAATTTAAATTTCAAATTAGGGTTTCTCATTTCCAAAATTTATTTAGGGTTTCTAGATTATAATTAGGGTTTTCTAAAAATTAGGGTTTCTAGAATTTTAATTAGGGTTCACCTAATTAATACATTTAATACACGACATAACACAGTATCTTAACAGATTTTAAAGTCAAATATGACTTCGAAATTAGGGTTTAACCGTAATACTAGGGTTTTGACATTATACACATAATTTAACCGACATTATCAGCCCACACACACAAAGTGCATATTCATAGCACTGATAAATTAAAATATAATTAATATTATATTATTATTCTCATACCTTGACAATAATCCAAAACTAGGGTTTCGATTCCATATCTGATTTATTCTTCCTATTTAACCTTAATAATTAAAATAATTAACTTAATAATTCATATAATAAAATAAGTATTATAATTATTCTAAAAATCACTCCATGTATTATTTAAATAATATATGATTGTATTTCTATGGAAAATAATTAATAAACATATTTCTACTATAAAATTAATTATTATAAGAATGTACTTTATAATAATCAATAATTCTAAAATAAAATTATTTGTAAATATTTATGTAAATAACTATATTTTTATTTACCACTTAATTACATATACTCAATATCTTGTACAAATCCTCATTCTTAATAAAAAAAAAAAATTATACGTAAAATTTCTTATTTATTTATGTAGAAAATATCGTGTTGTTACAGGAATTGACATCGACTTCGTTATACATCAATTCATGCATAAGATACATGAATCATAAAGCTTGTCCAAAAAGAACATAGACAAGGGTTTAGAACACTTGCCTTCAGCGTCTTCTACAATTAATTCACTTTTCTTTTGAGTCTTTAAGGATTCTACAATACATGATTTCATAATATACCACATTAGGTCATAAATAATCAAGTATGCTCACTAATTTATCTTCCCCTTCTTCTCAATCTAATTATTCATTAGATTGGTTAACGTTCGTTACAGTTTATCGTATTACTTTGTGTTTAAATTATCGTAATCTTTCGTCAACTTTTAGTTATAATTCTTAAGGTTATAATCATCTTTAATGATGTTACTTTAAGTTAATTAAGGTCATAATTCACCTTCAATCAACTTATATTCTTTACATGCATTGCTATTCTTCACTATCTCTTCTCTAGTGCTGGCGCTACGACACCAGCTTCCTTGTAGGGCTCACGCTGCGGCGCGAGTTAGCAATACCTGGAACTTGGGCTCGACGCTGCGACGCCAAATCCTTAAATAGGTGCCACATTGTGGCGCGACTTAACAGTGGGTGAGGGTTCGGTCTTGGAGCTGTGGCGCCAACCTTACAACCTTGGGCGGCGCTGCGGCGCCGGCCCTGCCTCTGAGAAATTTTCTCAGTTTGTTTCCACCGCAATCGTTTCCGACCTCATAACTTACTCATTATAAGTCGAAATTGGCTTGTTCAAAAGCCGTTATCTCATATATCTTGTGTATTACAATTTCATTAGGAAATCTTACATTTTTTTATCTGTTAACATGGAATTCACCGATTAAGTTCACCACTAAATGTTCGTGAATGTTCATAGCTCGTTTCTTCGTTTTAAGTCAGAATTCGACCATTCTCGAGTCCGCAACTCTAAAATGCAAAGTTATACTATACTCCATCGAAAACCAAGGTTTCCATGTAAAACAATGACTTTTGACTTTCATTCTGAGAATTTCACGATTTCGACGATTATCGTCTAATCTCATAAATTTCGCCATAACTTCATTACGTCATATTTTTACTCCGATAAAAATGAATTCATTTCATCATTCTATTATCCTAACCAAACATATATCATCTAATCCTATACATGATGGTTTTAAACTTGTACATCAACAATAAAATGACAATTTTTCATACCATCTTCGTTAGTTCATAATTCCATGATTATGATTCCACTTATAACATAGTTTATTAAGGTTTTAGTCCACTAATAGCCATTCTTATTACTCCTTATGATGCATGCTCCACCAATATTCATTTCTCTATCAAACTATAATTAAAGAGATGAAGAACAATGGTCTACGATTCTTTACCTTTGTGTTCTTAACTTTGATTCTTCTTCTTTTATTCTTGGATTAGCAAGACACTTCTCACTTTCTCTCAATATAATTGTACTAAGATGTTGGTGTTTTTGAACAAGGCCCAAATGAACCAACAAGCTCTCTTATTTATAGAATTTCAAAGTGAGGGCATTATGGTCAAAAAGTCATCCCACCTCCATACTTTTCCACGTCCTTACTATTCATTAGTTGCCCACCATAAATCTTATCCTTTGCTTCGCCATCAAGGTGGTTAACCATGACTCACCTATGGGCCCAACATGGGTTTCCCCTTGGGTTTTTCTCATCCGGTGACCCATCGGTTCAATCCACAGGTTTAGTTCTTGGTTTGGGCTTAGGTTTAATTAACTTTGGGCATAAGGTTGGGCTTACATTAATTATCTCTAGGACTTAACAAGATTTCACTTGGGCTTGCCCAATTCATACACAAATCATATTAATATAAATGGTTTTGTGTTATGAGATAAGTTAACTCAATTATATTAAATAATTGAATAATTGGAAATGTATGGAGTTGCGATGAACTCGTTGAAAGCCTTGTGTGGCACAGTGATGGAAACTATTAATGATGATATTAATCGACGAAATAATTATCAAGTGAACAATTAATTAATATTAATTGTTAATTGTTGTTGTAAAATATTAATTAATTGTTAATGGTGATTAATTAATGATATGTGATTATTAATTGTTATTGTGAGTAAAGTAAATTGTATGACTAGAATTGGGTTATTTATTTAATTGATGTGTGTAAGACATGTGACATTATATAGTTCTTACGTTAAAAAGAAAATAGGGTGTGACACATTAATATGACTATGTATTATATAGAAAACTATATAATAAAGTGTTGGGAATTATAAGTTACATAAATAATTGTTTATGTGACATTAAGTATGTGTGAAAATATTAAAAGATGTATTTTGTCAAAGAATTGCAAATTATTTCAATAAGTGAGTCTAACAGGAATAATAATATTTTAAAAAGATATTGAATTATTATTGACCAATTAAATCGAGTCCATACATGTTATAAAATAATTAATTAGACTGGACTAATGTACATGGATTATATGATGTGAGTTCATAAATAATCCATTACTTTCCATTGTGTAATAGTGTTAACACATTAAAATTACATTTTGGGAGTATAAGAAAACAAACTAAGCATTATAAAATACAGTTGTTGAGATTTAAGCCTTGTCCCAAATAAAAAGTCTCCGTTATTAGCCACGTATTAGGCCAATGGTCTACCCCCCAATACTATTGCGTGAAACTCAGCAAAACAAAAAGGCTAAGAAGGAAATTATGAAGCTGGAGATGGCTAGGATGATAGCTATGGAATGGTGGTTGGCCAACTCCTCTATAACCCTTGTATCCTTCCATTCTCCACTAAATCAAACCATGGTGCAAGAGCATTACCTGGACAACCAATTCTTTATATAAAGCACCCTCCTTTTCTCATTCTCAATTACATAAAAAAATTTGTCTGATAAGTGTAGGAAGAGAGTGAGTTTTGCTGAGCATTGAGGGGGTATAATTAGTGCTTTGAGGAATCAAATTAAGCTTCAAAGATGTATAAATTTTGCTTGTGTTCTTGAGTTTAAGTTTTGTCAAATTCTTGCAATTACTTAAATTCTCTGTAATTGGTGGAAGTTAACATGTCGTTGTGTTAATTAAGTGTGTATTCATGTCTAAAAGTAGTTTGTGTTGCAGCAGAAGATGTTGGCAATGCTTGTGATTAAGGCTCTGCAGAAGCAGCGCCATATTTTTTATGCCTCTGGACGAAGTGGCGTGGCCGCGCCACTTCCCTAGTCCTTCACCACGCGGCCGCGCAGGTTGCCTATCACAGTTACTGATGTTGGTTCCTTAAGTTGACATGAGCATGCTACTTAGTTTGAACATGCATATAAATAAACCTAACACATGAATAGATGTTGTTATGAACATAGTAAGTAATTTTTGCTTGGTTTAAAGAAAACTTAACAATTTGGGAAAAAGAATTTGTGAACATGGAGTAATGCATAATCTGACCTTAAGGATCCTCATATTAAGTTCTGATATGCATTGACATATGATCAATATGTTAGTTTTATTGTTGGAGATGACATAGACTATTCAAGCATGATAAAAAGAGAAAATGCAGTTAAAAGACTATACTAATTATGTGTACATGAACTATGCATACACTAAGTTTTGAACTTCTAAACATACCTATGTGATATATTATGAGGTTATGGAAGCATGATATGGAATATGTGAACTTACCTTGCATGCTTGAATAAGTTTTACTAATGGAAACTTAAAGTTTTGAAATCGAACTTGTTAAACTATATACAACTTTAAGTTGGGAATTTGTAAGAATGTTCATGTGTGTTGTGCATGATTATTCATATATGTAAGACAGGTGTCCACTAACCTTCTGCAGAAGTAGCAATATCTTGGTTTGCACCAAGAGCAGCGTGGCCGCACCACTCCTTAGTACAAACCAAGCGCGGTCGCGCCAGTCTGCAGTAAGAACAGTTTATGTAAATAGTTTGAAGATGTTTGCATGCTTGAAGTGTTACTATAGTATGTATTATATTACCAGTACATATCTAATATGTTAAGAAGCATGCTAAATGATTGAATTAAATGTTTAATGGAGTGATTATACACATTCAAATGATAAATCCAAAAAGTATTTACAAACCATAAAACAATGATTAGAGACTATGTTATTTGACTTCATGGAGACTTATAAACTGATCTTGTGTTATATATATGCAAGGTGTAGAATGAAGTATGTGAAGAGTATACAACTAAGTTAGATGTTTATGTATGTATTTAAACTTACATATCATGTATGAGCCTATATAACTAATAAATATCTTGTACACATATTATATTATGTTAGGATTCGAAAGAGTATTGATAAACGACATTTTGGTAAACTATGGTTAAGGCAAGTACTCGAACCTTACTCTTTATTGAGCATTACTTGAACTTGTGCTATTATTGATCGTACAAGTAGAACTTTGAAGAAATAATACTTCGTAAGGAAAATTCAAACATTGACCCAAACGATAATTGTTCATATATATTGTGAAAGAAACTATCTAAGTCATTGGTTCGGCTAGATTATTGATATTTGATCAAAAGCTACCCAAACCAAATTATCTTGGTGCAGACTCTTATAACTGAGAAGAACAACCCTCTTAGTAGGGAAATTATATATTATCGGGTAACCGACGTGCACACATGGGAATGACTAAATGTTATGCATGACATATGGTACCTTAGGCTGATCACCCGTCGTACTCGTTTTGTAGAATTATCAGTTGTATCACTGTTAATTCTAGGATTAGTTCGTAGTCCTTAGTGACTACTCAGTATTCATTACTTTGAAATCTTGAATTGATAAACCATTGAATATTATTGATATTTCTGTCCATAGCGAATGTTGTTGATAATCATTGATACTTTTGGCTATCTTGAACTATCATTATTAATATACCCTTGATAAATTGAAAACTATATTGAATACCCTTTTTGGTATATTACTTGCTGGGAAAAATTGTTTCTCATCTTGCTTTCCCTAAAACTTTCAGTGAAGGCAGAATGTGGTGAACCCTCTAGCAAGGACAAGGGTAAAGAAAAGGCTTTGGAGTAGTTATTTCTAGGTTGTTAGGAATGTGCTACGCTTTGGGTTGTGGAAGAACTTATTTATCTATGTTTAATTTTAGTTGTGTTGTATTATGTATTAGCTATGTCTAAACGATGTTTAATTATGGTTAAGTTATGTAAGGAATGTTTAAGTTTCGAACCCTTGGGACGAGAATAATTATTTATACTAATGTAAATTATTCTATTATTCCGCGATATATAAGATGTTGATTTATTATTAGGGTTAGTACGTGGCAACCAAATTTGAGACAAGTGTGATCTGAATTTGGGGGTGTCACATAATCCATCATTCCTTATCATTCTATCATTACGTATTTTCCGGAAGTTCAAAAATAATTCCCGAACAGAAATACACGGTCAATATATTCGTGCAAGTATACACGGTTAACAAGTAATAAAGAGTAAGTAAAGTATCGTTTCCACGGAGAATTAACTATTAAATTTCACTAAGCACTAGTCCATAACCATTTCAGTCTTATTTAAACAAATGATTTAATATTTAATATTTAAACTAGGAAATTAAATAAACCTAACTATTCCTAGAGTAAGACTAGATAATGAAGACCTGAGATAACAATGTCATCTATTGACTCATTTGAATTAACACACTTCATGTTAAGCCAAAGTAATTGTATCGGATTGTTAGTCGAGAACACAAAAGTAAAGTATAGCCATCTCTCAATGTACCATACCCATATCATAAATATTCCACATTTGATAGAATACACAAGAACACCCACATTACCTAAACCACTATATGTCTATGTGTCTTACAAATAATTAGGGTTTAAGCCCAAGTTCTCATTTGACGATGAACGGTGGTTCGGTATATGTCTATCCTAAGCACAAATCAAACATCTCATTGCAATGTAGAATGTACAATCACAAGCTATTAAGATCAGATCCTAGCCCATACTTCGTCTCTCAAGTCCATATAGATTATCACAATTATTGATGGCCAATCAACTAAGTAAATAAGCATGAATCTTAATAGACAATCCCATAACAATCAATAAGGCTAACAATGAAATATATCAGAATAAACTAATCCATAGAATCCATTGCAATCTCAGAATAGAGTTTAGATCATAGTTGAATCAAATCTACCATCCACATATTGAATAAACATCATAAGATTACAAATATGAATTAAAGAGAGGTTAAGAGTAGAGAATTGAAGTGCAAATATGTTCTCCTGCTCCAATATTGAATCTCTAATGCCTTCCAAATGCTTCAAGTCTTCAATCTCATCAACTCTAGAATTCACTAGTCTAATCCACTCTAATTTACTTATTCAAATTGAAGAAAGAAAATAACAGTAGCTTATTGATCCCCCAAGGGATGGTATCCCTTACATAATGATAATACGTCTCTTTATAAGCCCTAAATGTACCCCCCCTCTAAGTTACGGTTCAATTGCACTGTTTAGTGAAAAAGTCAGCTCCAGTCAACTTCAGAAGTGGCGCGGTCGCGCTGGGAATGGCTTGGATTTTGGCGTGCCCGCGCTAAAGTAGCAGAACATGTTATTTTGGTCCATGGCCTTGCATGGCCACTCAGGAAATAGCCTATAAATCCGCGCACGCGCCATTTGTTTTCTACTGCAGTATCCTCTGGAAAAACGGTCATAACTTTTGATCTGAGAAGAGTTACAGGGCCTACCACCTATCAAATCGAAGCTATCGACGAACTCAACAACTTTCGTTCTTTGATAATTGAAAAATAATGGACGGATGAAGGCTGAAATTGGGTTGGAAGTGACAGTTATGCAAATGGCAACCAAAATAGTGACGTTCAACGTCTGTTGGTACAAAGGTCTTAACTCTTGCATCCTAACTCCGATTGGAATGATTCAAGATGTTCCGAAAAGCTAAGAAGAAGCTCTATAACATAATCCAAGTTCCAAGCCAAGAACATGAAATGAACATGAAAGCCCAAATGATGTCCGAATTACTTTTCCTTGCGTTTTTATACCAATAGCCGCTCACACCGTTCCCAAGCATAAGGTCTACAAAATGAACAAAAGATGCATGAAAAGTAACTAAGAAACATGAGTATAAGCAACTAATTCAAGTAATAGATACTGGATAAGTAAGTATAACATCTACTTATCAAATACCCCCAAACTTAAATCGTTGCTTGTCCCCAAGCAACACAACACAATGCAATCTACATGCTATGCAAGCTACGCTACTATGACAATGAATCCAACATTCTTAGCCAAACATGACTTCCAATAAGATATGCCTCAAAGAAATATTCAGATTCAAGAATAAAGTATCAAACCAAGCTACATGCATAACAACATACAATCAAATAATCCAGACCTGATATAAAGATGTTGTGTGTGTGATGTGTTCACAAATAAACTTGATAAAGGTAAAGACTACACATGTTATACTGCTTAAGAAAGAAAATGTAAGTTCAAATCAAGAACTATGCATACAAATGAAATAACAATTACTCCAACACATCAATACAAACTAAGGTTCAACAATGGTTTTATTCTGCTTTATTTTTACTCATGGGGGCGATTTTCACACTTTTCCGCGGTGTTTATTGATTTCTTTTTTTTTCCATGACTGTGCAATGCCTCATTCCATTGGACTAACAGTGCTACCCCTTTGCGAGCTTTCAACCAATGACTCCCAGACCATAAAAGACCTTAGGGCTCTAGGTGTAAACACAATCCCCTCGGGCGTACTTGCTCAACTAACAAAGGCCCCAAAACAAGACTAGCCATGGTAATTTTTCATATTTTTTTCTAATTTTTTTTAAAAAAATTTATAGCAAGCATACCCATGTGTTCCTAAAGTTTGAGTATCAGTGCTTTCATAGTCAATGTTCACTTCCTACATAATTCTATCATTAAATAACATTTTCTTCTCAACAGCCAAACAAGTTAATCTTTTACCAACAAGCGAACATGAACACTTATGTGCTAACCGGTAGCATCTAAACAACAAGCATGGATCAAATTATGTATAACATTATAACTAAACTCAAGCTATCAACCACATTCAAGAATCCATTAAATTTCTAAATTCTGCACTGGCCAAACTAGAATTTCGATAGCTAGATACTTGGGATTATGCAACTAAACAAATAAACTAAAATAGATATTAAGCAAACAAAAAGAAAATTTTTTACTGCAACATTAAATAATAATAACTAAAATGCAATTACTATATGAAACATGAAATTACTCCATATGATGCAATTACACTACATGCTCTAAACTACTGACTAAACCCAATACCCCCAAACTTAAAACGAATAATGCCCTCATTGTAATTAAAAGTGAAAGAATACTCTCCTAAGTGGCAATGTCATCTCCGTTCGCCTCCTCAAGATCCGATGGTATATCAGGCGATGGATAAGTTTGAGATAATTTAAAGTTGAAAACTGAGTGTGAACTTCTAACTGTCTGAATGCTTGAGTCAGAAATTCTAAAAATTGAGTAGTGTTTATTTTTTATAACTGAGATATAGCGCAGCCGGGCTATGTTTGGCTTATAGTTGGGCACGACCGCGCTACCCTGTTCCTTGGCTGCTTCAATTTTTTTGAGTTCTGTTTGATCTTGAATGCTTAAAGCAATTGGATTGAACCTGAGATGAGAAATAGCCAAACTATTATTAAGACTTACAACTATCAAACATCTACGAAATATGTAAAGTTTAAAGAAGTAAACATAGCAGAAGAACTAAATGAAAATGTAAATGTAAATAAGAATTAAACAAGGAGGGAGAAAGATTGGATGGGGTGCCTCCCATCGAGCGCTCAATTTATAGTCCGTTAACTGGATTCTTTTCTTGACACCGCTATCCAATTCCTATACGATAAGCTAAGAACCCTCCATCCATTATAACTGCTATATGCTTTAGTAGGTTCCCCATCATGAGAGTCTTCGGATTAAAGCCACCTAACATATTTCCTGTACATGATGTCCCCAGTTCCATTGCATCGCCATGTGTTTCTCCCGTTGTATCTGTGAATAGATTTTTCCATTGACACATGAAAGATACAACGGGCTTTTCTTCTTCTATTATCTCTTCCTCGGCCCACCATGGTTTGTAAGAGGCCTCATAATCGCATAAATTATTGCTTTGGATGTGACTGCCAAGGGGACATGGGTGTGCAAAATTGATTGAATTTTTTAACTTTGTCTGAGAAGGCACTTAGGGTATTATACAAGTCAGCTCATGCTTTTCATTTTCCATACCCCCAGTTGTCTCCTCAATGTCCATTCCTTTTAGTCCATTCAGTGGCATGTACACTTTTGGCTCTCCATCAGTTTCATCGTCCATGTCATAGCACCAATTTTTTGGAGGGTGATTGTTTAAGGCTTTGAACATTTGATCCATCTGATTCTGAAGATTTCGAATTGACCTCTCTTGCTCAATCATCTTCTCCTCAGTTGATGCTATAAATTTGAACCATAAATCCTCCAATCTTGAATTATCTTGTTCAGTTTCAAAATCTATGTATTGAGGACCATTCATTGAGGAGTTAATGAGTTGTTCCATCTGTCTGTTAAGATTTTGGCTTGATAACTCCAGACTCATCATCATCTCTTCATGGTCTGCTATGCTTTTTGACATGAATTCCTTCAACCTTGAATTTTCTTCTTGTTGCATTGGAGGTGGATATGAGAAATTTGATGGATGTGTTGTACTTAGGACACACTATTGGTCTCGATAGTTATAACTCCATTCAAAATATGGGTGATACCCTCAACCTTGATGATAATTGGGATAAACATAGTTATTGAGATAATCACCCCAAACTGTACTTGTCCAACCTTGATGTTGCACTGATAACTTGGATGCTCGCCAACACAATATTCACATCTAACTGCTATCTCTCGAGTATGTTGGGTTGCAAGAACATCCAACCTCTCTGAAAGTGTTGCAATTTGTGTTGACAATGTAGAAAATACATAGAGTGCTTCAGTTCTTGCGTCCCTTAGTCGAGTCATATTTGCATAATGTCATTGATAAGTAAAGTCACCCATGGTACCTTAAAAGAGAGAAATATAAGAAGATAATTAAAACAAAAAAATATTTAAATTAAGACCAATTTGATTGAAATTAATGTTGGTAAAAATTTATTAAGCTAATTCCCTGATAACGGTGCCAAAAACTTGTTGGTCGTTTTACCGATCAATATATGCGTGCAAGTATACACGGTCAACAAGTAATAAAGAGTAAGTAAAGTATCGTTCCCACGAAGAATTAACTAATAAATTTCACCAAGCACTAGTCCATAACCATTTCAGTCTTATTTAAACGAATGATTTAATATTTTATATTTAAATTGAAAAATTAAATAAACCTAACAATTCTTAGAGTAAGATTAGATAATGAAGACCTGAGATAACAATTTCATCAATTAACTCTTTTGAATCAATACACTTCATGTTAAGACAAAGTAATTGTATCGGATTGTTAGTCGAGAACACAAAAGTAAAGTGTATCCATCTCTCAATGTATCATACCCATATCGTATATAATCCACAATTGATAGAATACACATGAACACCCACATTACCTAAACAACTATATATCTATGTGACTTACAAATAATTAGGGTTTAAGCCCAAGTTATAACTTGACGATGAGCGGTGCTTTAGTATATGTCTATCCTAAGCACAAATCATACATCTCATTGCAATGTAGAATTTATAACCACAAGCTATTAAGATCAGATCCAAACCCATACTTCGTCTCCCAAATCCATATAGATTATCATAGTAATTGATGGCCAATCAACTAAGCAAATAAGCATGAATCTTAATAGACAATCCCATAACAATTAATAAGGCTAACAATGAAATATATCAGAATAAACTAATCCATAAAATCCATTGCAATCTCAGAATAGAGTTTAGATCATAGTTGAATCAAATCTACCATTCACATATTGAATAAACATCATAAGATTACAAATAGGAATTAAAGAGAGGTTAAGAGTAGAGAATTGAAGTGTAAAAATTTTCTCCTACTCCAATATTGAATCTCTAATGCCTTCCAAATGCTTCAAGTCTTCAATCTTATCAACTTTAGAATTCACTACTCTAATCTACACATTCAATTTGAAGAAAGAAAATAACAATAACTTATTGATCTCCCAAGGGGTGGTATCCCTTATGTAAGACCCCAAATTTTATGAATAAAGATTTAATTTTCTTGAAATATTTTTTAATATTATGGTGTGGATTTGATATAATGTTATAGTTGCGGGTAATATTTATAAATTTTACAAAGTACGCAATTTGTTATATTATATTCGATTGGTCGGGGAATATTCATTTTAACAGTGAATATTCGTACGACGACATAATTATTGCTGGACCCCACAACGGAATTATTCTCGAAATGAGAAAACGACAGAAATATCTTTTTACAAAAATAACGATGGAAGTTTTACCGTTAAACTGTTGAAATATCCGATGGTAAAACTAAAGTAATACGCGTGGTTGCATAGTAGCACACGATATTGATTATTGATGCTTACATGAGAAGTCACTCAGTTTTGTTCAAATATTGCTACAGTAATTGCTGCATAGTATCTCACGTAATTTGATTCAATTATTGTCAATATTTTTATATATTATTAAATCAATAATTGAGACGATACAATTATTCATATTATTATTTGCAATATTGACGATGTCTAGAAAGTCCTGTCGAGGAGAGGTTTGCTCACCTAATTGCGCACCAATAGGGAAAAATCATTTTTGGAATGCTCCTTCTTTCTTGGGAACGATCTGGTTGTTAAATATTGCGAATAATAATAATGATGAATAAATATTGTTAAAAATATTGAGGGAATTTTTATGAAGTATTTGTTGTAAAATTTGTTTATGGACCCCCATTTATCCATTTTTTAAAATAATCGATAGAAAGTATTTGTGGGGGGCACATGTGGGGCCCATATGTTGGATGAAAAATGGGAGGGGGATGATATTCACGGATGGATTGATGAAAGGATGAAATGATGTAGTGATGGAAATGGTAGAAAAGAATGGAGTGTATATATATATATATATATATATATATATATATATATATATATATGTGATGTGTGTGTGAGTGATATGTTGGTGGAAAAGTGAATGTGAGTGTGTGTGGTGTATGTGTGTATGAGTTTGTTATACGAATGCGATGAAAAATAAAGAAGAAAAGGGGGTGGGGGAAGATTACTTGGATGGGAGGGAGTGTATATTAAATAAAGTGTGTGCATGTGATGTATATATATATAATCATGTGTGTGTAGTAGGAATGAGGGAAAGTGATGAAATTGTGGTGGTGGTGGTGGATGAAATTGAAATAATCATGTGCTGGTATATATATATATATATATATATATATATATATATATATATATATATATATATATATATATATGTGTATATATAAGTTTTGTTTTATTAGATTATAAATAGAATATATTATATTTTATTTAAAGTTTCAATTTTATTAGAATATTATATTGCATAGTGCTGCATAGTAAATCAAAATTTCAAAAAATTCGACCGAAGGAATCATCCGTGAAGAATTCGTATGAATTCTACTGTGCGTCCGTGATTAAAATTTTGTAAATAGTATCCTTCCATTCTCTTATAAATAGGATGCTTAGTTAGAATTGAAAATCACATCAGAATCAAAGAATTCTTCTTCTATAATTTTGAGCGTATTTCTTTCGAGTTTTAGAAAGTTTTGAGCGTAGAAAACAATGAAAGTTTTTTTCAAGAATATCTCCGCTCTACCAGTTGGAATACTCTTCTTTTCAAGGTAAGGGTTATTATTTATTTCATATTCTGAAGAGAGATTATTTTTCTTATTCGTATGAATATTATTTCGTTCAATATTCGCAAGAAATATTATTTTCATTTAATATTCGTAAGAAAAATTATATTCGTTCAATATTCGAAAGGAATATTATTTTCGTTTAATATTCGTAAGGATATTATTTTTGTTCAGTATTCGTATAAAATAAAATTTTCTTCCATACTCTGTAGTATGTAAGTAATATTATTTCGTTTCAAATTTCGAATTCTACACTCGTTTTGTTAAAATTAGGCTTCTATACTCCATGAAATTATTAGAATATCCTTTATATTTGCGCTTCATCCAGTTTCTTTTCATGAAAATATTATTCTTAGCATTCTTGATAAGTTATAACTTTTTTCATACCGGAGTACTATTCACGGGGTTACTATTCTCAAAGTAACTATTCAAGGGGTACTATTCACTCAATTACTATTCACCCGGGATACTATTCATGATAAAAATTGATTTTTTTTTCGGTCCAAAACATTTTTGATACAATATTATTCTTAAATTTTACTCCACAAAGCAATACCATGTTAACAATTTGGAAATTATTGAATTATGGATAAATTAAATTATAAATCTTTAAAAATTTATCATTTGCTTTTTTTTAATTGAATTATTTTATCATTGTCATCATCCTCATGCTTATATTATTATTAAAGTTATATTTGGCCCGTAGTACATAGATGGACTTGGTATGATTATGACCAGGGATTATTCGGTATAATCATGACCGTAATGTTACAAATGATGTGGTAAAAGTCCTCATTGGCCCGTAGTGCATTGATGGACAGTTCTTGGCATGATCATGACCATTGATGAAAATATGAATATCCTTGACCCGCAGTGCATGGATAATTTATGGTCGTGATACTAATGAATATCCTTGGCCGTAATACATGGATGGATGATGTGGATTATTTATTAAGCTGGGTCCCAGCGATAAAATTGATGATAAATTCTTTTAAATCATAGAAAATTGTAGATTTCATGTTTTACTTGACTCTTCTAATGGATTGCTTGTTCCGCTGCAGTTAAACTTGATGTTTATTATATTTTATTAGTTTAACACTGTTGAAGGCTAACGATAATTTATTCTGCATTATCTTAGTCATAATATTTCTTACTGAGCTAGTTGAGCTTACCCTTTGCTTTCATTGTTCTCTTTAGGAAATGAGAATATATATTTGGGACTAGTTGGAGAACGGAGTGACGATCCAGATGTTTGTATTAGTAGTCCTCACTATTTTGTAAAATAGTGTAATAATAAGTGTATTGAGGACTTATTTTGAGTTTTAATAATGTCTAGAAGATAATATTTGTATTAAAACTCACAGCTCATGTTGTATATTTAAGTTTGTAATTTTATTCTGTACCATGTATTTGGCGATTCAGAATGGGTGATGTATACCTATTTTGGGGGTGTCACAGTTAGTAACAAAGCTTAGGGATATGATCCCTGGCTGAGAAGTGAGACTAGAACTAGGAGGGGAGAGACGCTTATTCCTTCGCTAGTATGACCTACCTAAGTTTATTTATTATTTAATTGCTCGGTCAGAATATAGGGATATTATGTAGCATGTCAATTTCTTTAATTAACCCTTGTTTTTTGGCAGTATTTGAGAATGACAGCTAAAAATGTAAACAATGGAGTGAATGAGACCATGAAAACATCCCTAATCACCAACTAGGATAATGTGGTGTTAGGCGAAGAAGAAATTAGAGATATTCATGTGGTGAGTGAAGAATTAATAGTTGCACTTGAGCTAGTCGCAGAGGTAGCAGCTGAGACTGAGGAAGAAGAGGAACCTGAGGAGGATTTATTAGGAGAACTTTATGATCAAAATGTAGAACTACAAAATCATATTCATGAGTTAGAAGAGCAGGTTGAAGAACGACAGGCGGTCGTGGAACAAAAGGATGCAATAATTCAAGCTGGTGTTACCCAATATGTGATGCCTAAACAGGAGCACTCTTTGACAGAGTATAAGATAATAAAGCTGGAATCTGAGAATTCAAATGTCAAGGATCAGCTGAAAGAAGAAACAACTGAACGAGTGAGAATGAAGGATGCATGGGTAAAAGCCGCACGACGTGCTGATATTGTAAAAAGAGACGTTCGATCTAAAAAGGCTAAAATAGATGATATGCATTTCTCTTTTTGGACAGCAATGGGGAGAACCCAACACCAAGTTTTGAATTATCCTGTATAAAGTGGTCAACCTCAATTCGATATGGATCAAAGATTGATAATTTAGATCATGAATCAGGAGTACGATGAAGCAGTTGAGGGTGGAATATGCCCTATAAAAAAGTCAATTCCAATGGTAGTGATGACATCAAATGCTGGCCCAGACAAGTCAAAGCCGGGTAGTTCAAGGGAGAGCGGTTGTCATGACTTCCCAAAAAGCGAGAAACCCGAACGAAGTCATCACGGGTAAACTAATCATAAACTTTAGCGAAGTCTATACCTTATTTGATACCGATTCTACGTATTCTTTTATTTCTCCTACTTGCGCTCAACGTTTAAATTTAACTCCAGAGAAATTAGACTTTGACTTATCTATTAAAACTCCGTTAGGAGAAACCTTCGTTACATCCACTGTTCATAAATCTTGTTTGATTCAAATCGACACTTTCACGCTACCTGTCGATCTTATCTCTTTGAAAATACTTGCTTTTGATGTGATTTTAGGAATCGACTGGTTAACTTCTCATCATTCTTTTCGTAAGGTTGTTAGCTTTAATATTGCTAATCAACTTGTTATGTGAATTCAAATAACTAAACCACAAAAGTCAATCACTATCATATCAAGCCATAAGTAAAGAGCCCTGAGCCTTTCGCTGGTGACTTCCTTGTGTGAAATGCACCGAAGCCAGACTTTTCGTAAGGGACGCCGTGAATAACTGTGGTAAGTTGATAGGTATCAATGTGACGTGCTATCCAAGTTTTGGATGAGAGTTATAGTTTTGAATGATATTTCTATCGTTAATAAATTTTCTGACGTATTTCTGAAGAACTTCCTGGCCTACCCCAGAGCGTGAAATCAAATTTTGTACTGACCCCAGTACAAAACCCATTTCTAAAACCCTCAAATATTTTTTCACATAAAACGAACGTAACATGCGCCAAAGACATTGGCTCGAGCTGTTAAAGATTACGACCATACCATTCAATATCATCGTGGAAGAGCGAATGTCGTAGCTGACGCGTTAATTAGAAGATCGTATACGTTTATGAGTACAACGTTGTTAACACAAAAACTCATTTCGTACGACTTACAAAAGATGGAGATAGAGTTAAAGACTCCAAGAACTTACGTGAAGATAACGAATATACGATTAGAACCGACTTTAATCAATAAAGTTAAAGTTACTCAAACTACAGACTCAGAGCTCATAAATGTGAAGAAGAAGGTTCAACACGGCGTTATTCTAGAATCAAGAATCGACGAAGAGAGAAAATCTCAACCTTCAACTTTATTGGTATATTTGAAATCATCGATCGAGTAGGAATTGTGGCTTATAGACTCGCCTTACAGCCAAGTATGTCGCGTGTTCATAATGTTTTTTCACGTATCGATGTTACGTAAATATGTAGACGACCCAAACCACATTATTGAATTATAATCGGACGAGATAACGGAAGATTTGATGTATGAAGAGGTACATATTAAAATATTGGATAAGAAGAAACATAGTCTACGCTCAAAGGTTATACCTCAAGAGTTAGAATCTGACGAGGTATCCTCACCTCTTCGGTATACCAGGTACGTAGATAAATTTCGATTGCAAAATTTCATTAGGAGGGGAGATTGTAATACCCCAAATTTAATGAATAAAGATTTAATTTTCTCGAAATATTTTTTAATATTATGGTGTGGAATTGATATAATGTTGTAGTTGTGGATAATATTTATAAATTTTGCAAAGTACGTAAGTTGTTATATTATATTCGATTGGTCGAGAAATATTCATTTTAACAGCGAATATTCATACAATGGCACAATCATTAGTGGACCCCAAAACAGAATTATTGTCAGAATGAGAAAACGACAAAAATATCTTTTTATAAAAATAACGACGGAAGTTTTACCGTTAAACTATTGAAATATCCGGTGGTAAAAGTACAGTAATACGCGTGATTGCATAGTAGCACACGGTATTGATTATTGATGCTTACATGAGAAGTCACTCAGTTTTGTTCAATTATTACTACAGTAACTGCTGCATAGTATCTCATGTAATTTGATTCAATTATTGTCAATATTTTTATATATTATTAAATCAATAATTAACACGATACAATTATTCATATTATTATTTACAATATTGACGATGTTTAGAAAGTTCTGTCCAGGAGAGGTTTGGTCACCTAATTACGCGCCAATAGGGAGAAATCCTTATTGCAAAGCCCCCTATTTCTTGGGAGCGATCTGGTTGTTAAATATTGCAAATAATAATAATGATGAATAAATATTGTCAAAAATATTGAGGAAATTTTTATGAGGTATTTGTTGTAAAATTTATTTATGGACCCCCATTTACCCATTTTTTAAAATAATCGGTAGAAAGTTATTGGTGGGGGCCACATGTGGGGCCCACATATTGGATGAAAAATGGGAGGGGGATGATATTAATGGATGAATTGATGAAAGGAAGAAATGATGTAGTGATGGAAATGGTGGAAAAGAATGGAGTACAAATATATATATATATATATATATATATATATATATATATATATATATATATATATATATATATATATATATATATGTGATGTGTGTGTGAGAGTGACATGTTGGTGGAAAAGTGAATGTGAGTGTGTGTGTGTATGTGTATGAATATGTTATACGAATGGGATGAAAAATAAAGAAGAAAAGGGGGCGGGGGAAGATTACTTGGATGGGAGGGAGTGTATATTATATAAAGTGTGTGGATGTGATGTATATATATATATATATATATATATATATATATATATATATATATATATATATATATAATCATCTGTGTGTGTCGTAGGAATGTGGGAAAATGAAGAAATTGTGGTGGTGGTGGATGAAATTGAAATAATCATGTGTTATTTTATTAGATTATAAATAGAATATATTATATTTTATTTAAAGTTTTCGTTTTATTAGAATATTTTATTACATAGTGTTGTATAGTAAATCAAATTTTCAGAAAATTCGGCCGAAGGAATCGTCCGTGAAGAATTTTTATGAATTCTACTGTGCGTCCGTGATTAAAATTTTGTAAATAGTATCATTTCATTCTCCTATAAATTGGATGCTTAGTTGGAATTAAAAATCACACCAGAATCAGAGAATTCTTCTTCTATAATCTTGAGCGTATTTCTTTCGAGTTTTAGAAAATTTTGGGCGTAGAAAACAGTGAAAGTTTTCTTCAAGAATATCCCCACTCTACCAGTTGGAATACTCTTCTTTTCAAGGTAAGAGTTATTAATTATTTCATAATCTGTTGAGATATTATTTTTCGTATTCGTATGATTATTATTTCGTTCAATATTCGCAAGAAATATTATTTTCATTTAATATTCGTAAGAAATATCATATTCGTTCAATATTCAAAAGGAATATTATTTTCGTTTAATATTCGTAAGGGATATTATTTTT
Source organism: Panax notoginseng (assembly GCA_016801055.1). Taxonomy (NCBI): domain Eukaryota; kingdom Viridiplantae; phylum Streptophyta; class Magnoliopsida; order Apiales; family Araliaceae; genus Panax; species Panax notoginseng. The sequence continues at coordinate 81,955,196 of CM029020.1, read as the reverse complement.
GTTCAGTATTCGTATAAAATAATATTTTTTTCCATACTCTATAGTATGCAAGTAATATTATTTGGTTTCAGATTTCGAATTCTACACTGGTTTTGTTAAAATTTTGGCTTCTATACTCCAAGAAATTATTATAATATCCTTATATTTGCGCTTCATCCAGTACCTTTTAATGAAAATATTATTCTTAGCATTCTTGATAAGTTTTAACTTTTTTCATACCGGAGTACTATTCACGGGGTTACTATTCCCAAAGTAACTATTCAAGGGGTACTATTAACTCAGTTACTATTCACCCGGGATATTATTCATGATAAAAATTGATTTTTTTTCGGTCCAAAGCATTTTTGATACAATATTATTCTTAAATTTTACTTCACAAAGTAATATCATGTTGACAATTTGGACATTATTGAATTCTGGATAAATTAAATTATAAATTTTTAAAAATTTATCATTTGCTTTCTTTTAATTGAATTCTTATATCATTGTTATCATCCTCGTGCTTATATTATTATTAAAGTCCTATTTGGCCCGTAGTGCATAGATGGACTTGGTATGATTATGACCAGGGATTATTCGGTATAATCATGACCGTAATGTTACAAAATATGTGGTAAAAGTCCTCATTGGCCCGTAGTGCATTGATGGACAGTTCTTGGCATGATCATGACCATTGATGAAAACACGAATATCCTTGGCCCATAATGCATTGATAATTTGTGGTCGTGATACTAATGAATATCCTTGGCTGTAGTACAGGGATGGATGATGTGGATTATTTATTAAGCAGAGTCACATCGATAAAATTGATGATAAATTTTTTTTAAATCATAGAAGATTGTAGATTTCATGTTCTACTTGACTTTTCTAATGGATTATTTATTTAGCTGCAGTTAAACATAATGTTTATTATATTTTATCAGTTTAACATTGTTGAAGGCTAATGATAATTTTTTCTACATTATCTTAGTCATACTATTTCTTACTGGGCTAGTTGAGCTCACCCTTTGCTTTCATTCTTCTCTTCAGAAATGAGAATATAGCTGGGACTAGTCAGGGAACGGAGTGACGGTCCAGATATTTGCATTAGTAGTCCTCACTATTCTGAAAAATAGTATGATAATAAATGTATCGAGGACTTATTTTGAGTTTTAATACTGTCTAGAAGACAATATTTGTATTAAAACTCACAGCTCATGTTGTATATTTAAGTTTGTAATTGTATTCTGTATCATGTATTTGGCGACTAAGAATGGGCAACGTATACCTATTTTGGGGGCGTCACACCTTACATAATGATAATACATCTCATTATAAGCCCTATATGAACCCCCCTCTAAGTTACGCTTCAATTGCACTTTTAGTGAAAAAGTCAGCTATAGTCAACTTCAGAAGTGGCGCGGCCGTGCTGGGAATGGCCTGGAGTTAGACGCGCCCGCGCTAAAGTAGCAGACCATGTTATTTTGGTCCAGGGACTTGCGCGGCCGCGCAGGAAATAGCCTATAAATCCGTGCGCCCGACCATTGGTTTTCTGCTGCAGTGTCCTCTGGTAAAACGGCCATAACTTTTGATCCGAGAAAAGTTACGGGGCTTTCCACATATCAAATCGAAGCTATCGACGAGCTCTACAACTTTAATTCTTTGATAATTGAGAAATAATGGATGGATGAAGGCTGAAATTAGGTTGGAAGTGACAGCTATGCAAATGGCCACCCAAAATAGTGACGTTCAACGTTCGTTGGTACAAAGGTCATAACTCTTACATCCGAACTCTGATTGGAATGATTCAAGATGTTTCGAAAAGCTAAAAAGAAGCTTTATAACATAATCCAAGTTCCAAGCCATGAAAATGAAATAAACATGAAATCCTAAACGATGTCCGGATTGCTTTCCCTTACGTTTTCATACCAATAGTCACTCACACCGTTCCCAAGCATAAGATCTACAAAATGAACACAAAATACATGAAAAGTAACTAAGAAACATGAGTTTAAGTAACTAATTCAAGTAATAGATACTGGATAAGTAAGTATAAAACCTACTTATCAATAGTGTTTTTCAGAGAATTTCTCGGAAAGCTTTTATTTTCATTTTGGAAATTGAAACACCTTAATTCTATCACGTAGCTAGAATACTACGACTTAATTCAACTTTTAGGTTATAGAACAACCTTCATATTGCATACTCATTATAAATAACACATATTATAATTTTATTCATTACGTATTTAAATAAAATTATTTTACAAATAATCTGATTCCTTCGGTCGTTACAGCATACCACATAGATTTTGAATACTTGGAGATTTGGTCATGGACCCATCTTCCCGGCTTCGTACAACCTCTAATCACACGTCATTGTGTAGATCTCGATAGCAGCTTCCTGGAAAGGTACATCATTCCTTTATCGGAAGCCCGAATTGAAAGTTATGAAGGTTTGAGCGGACATCGCATAGCCAAAGTGCACGTACTTCAAGACGATAGGACCTGCATGGCCCGAGGCACCCCGATAAGCCACAGGTAGACCCACGGCTGCAACGGGTAGACCCGCGGCCATCGGGTCTTTAAATTTTAGCTCTTAGCAGCTCATTTGAAAAAAAAAGAAAAGAAGAGAAAACTTTGTCCATTTCAGTCTGTAAATACTGCTAAAGTGCTCTAAACTGAGTGATTCTTCTTTCTAAACACTTGTAACCTTGTGATTTGCTACATACTTAAGTTTAACCGATGGAAACCGATTTTTTAGTCATAAAAAGCTATATGAAGTCTTCTTGGTAGTCCACTGTAAGATTTTTTAGGTTTTTAAGCTTTTTATTACTTCTATAAACTTATATCGACTAGCGTTGAGAGTCGCGTTGTGTGGGTTTTCCCGGATCGTCGATCCCTAGCCGTTTATTATATATATATATATATATATATATATAAATACTTATGTATATATTATTATCGAACTCTGTTTAGATTGAGCCTGGATATAACATCCGGTGTGTTTACTGCTTATGTATATGTATATATAAATACTTATATATACCACTTTTATAAATATCTGCTTTACTACTTTCCTAATGTAGATATTTAATCTTTTAGTCTGCGGGCTAGATTTGCCTCAATATGTCTATTTCTAACTTTAACTGGTTTATAGTGACTAAACTGGAACCGTTGAGGCTGGAATGGTTTAGATTTATTCAAATCTAGTTCCTTTTTCTAGCTTTTGTATATATTACTTTCTCATGTGAGCCTAGTAATCATGTGATCATAGTTTCAGCTTCTAAATCTAGATTTGATTACAGTGATGAACATTTTACAGCTGTAACTAGCTTGTAAATTATTTACGGTGTCTAAATATCCTTAGATGGCTCTCATGTCCACAAGGAGTTCTACACTGCTATGTATCTTATTTTCTCGAAGATGCCTCACATCTCGAAAATAAAAGCAATCAAGCTGTACACTTAATAAAATATTTGCAAAGATGAGCTACAGAAAGCTCAACAAGTTTTTAACAAATAACAATTATACTCACGCAGAATCTGAATGGAATGAATATAAAGTTCAAAGTTTTTCCACCTATATGTATTGAGATTTATCTGCCAAACCTCGCACATTACGAGTTTCTTTCAGTCATATAGACTTAGTAACCCGAGTTGATTCGTTCAACAAAACAACCTAAGAGTATGCATATCATCCTATCTAAATAACCCCTGGTCATTACTACAAATGTCGGTCATAAATAAGCCCTGGTCATTACTACAAATTCTGATCATAAATAAACCATGGACAGTATATAACTATCGGTCATAATAGTGTCAGTATATATGTTTGTACCAAACTACATTGGTTTCTCAGAATCTATGCTTAGATATCAAATCAAATACATTTTACGCAAACAACAGTTCATATGACTTACTTATGCTTGAACAAGAAGCAATAACCCTCTTTTAATAACAGATATCACGAACGATGTTTAAAACAAGTTCACATGGCACTAATATAAGAATTACATTTAATACAAAATTAAATGTAGTGGAAAACTTGCATTTGAAATATAAAGTTTGCACATAATGCAGAAAACTTGCATGCTTGAAGATTAACTAATTTATGCTATTCAAAACTGTCTATGCAACCTAAATATGTCCATCGCAGTCATTAGAAACAATAATAGTTAATAACTAATCAATCTACTAGTGTCTGGGTTGTATTCGATGTCTATTCGGTGTTTTACGTATTTATCAGTTAGTTATCGACTTATTTTTTCAATAAACTTTATTTAAAAGTTTAGATATCACTTTGGATAATTTAAATATAGTTTATAATAATTTCTATAAGCTCAAAACAGTTTCCTAATGATTAATATCAATTTTAACTAATTTATTATCAATCAAAATGATTTTAGAATCAGTAATATTATTTTTATATAATTATTAATTATTAATCATTCATAAAGATTTTTAAATCATCAACAGTATTTTTAAATAATTTATTATTTTGGATAATAATTTTTAAATTATTAGTATTATTTTTAAATAATTTATTATCATGTATAATAATATTAAAAGCATTAATATCATTTTTAAATAATTTATTTAATAAAATTATTGAATAATTTTATTATCATTAATATTTAAATAAATTAAATAGTAATGAAATTTTATGTGAAAATATTAAAAATTATTTATTATAACTTGAAATGAATTTTATAATTTAATTATTAATAATTATTGAGTATTTCTTTTTATTTATTTATTATTATTATTAATAATTTTTATTAAAAACTATCGCTAAAAGCTATGGCGACAGAAAGTGTAGCTAAATATGTTCTTGAGGTTTGATGAACGTCTCTTATCCCCCTACTTTGACCATGATTAGTTTATAATCTATTATGTTTTAAGGTTTGTCAGTGTAATCAATTTGTAGCCTTGATGTAGTAGTAAAAGCCTATAACAATTTTGGTGTCACAATATATCACAATAAGAAGATATTAATGATCTAATCAAGCACCCAAGACTGTTCTTGCATTTCTGGGTTTCCCAAAAATGAAAGTCATTGCCAGTCAATGTTATTTTGGCTTCAATAATTTGTATTTTGTTGGATCTTTAATTTATTTAAGGCCATGGTTTTGTAGTTTTATATGTCATTGTACAAAATGGTAACACTTAGAGGGTTTAACAACATCATAGTAGAAGAGATATGGGCATTCAAAGAACTTGTCAGGCCTCTGTTGCAGTTTTCTAGGTTACCCATAAATCTTTTGTGGTCGGTTAACCTAGTTTGACCGTTAATAATTTCAAATCCATGCAAGTTCAGTGTATTAGAATGTTTTAGCCTTATTGTACTCATATCAGAGTATAATCTAGCTATAACTTAACACCTTATTTGTTCATCATCTAAGAGATCAAAGACAGTCAAACGACTGTCAGACAATGTTCTTCGGTTTTCTAGAAATTCTAGAAAATTGTTTTATGTGTTCGGCCAATGATGTTTGACCAGCTATAACTTATAATCTATTATTCCTATTGATGTGATTCCACTTCCAGGTTACTCTCCTCATGGCATAGTACAACCCAGATACACCTAACATCTCAAATCAATAACAAATTTAGATTTATAAGGTCTGACATTCGGTTGTCGGACCATCTTCTTAGGGTTTAAAAAATTTGTTTAATTCATTATTTTTATGCATCTAATTGTTATGGATTTATTGTGACACCCCCAAATCCGGGTACCTCAATTCCACATATTTGGTGTTCATTGTTCAATTAAATCATAACTAACTACCCATAAAACAAAGGATATAATTAAACTCAAATGTTTAAACAATCAATCTCCCATTAAAGGGTTACATAATCTAAAATAAATCTCAGGTCGTCTAACCTTTATTACAATCATTAGCGAAAAATTAAAACTTGATCATAATTAAATCGATTACATAAGCTTCATAAATAAAAGTTAAACTAAACGTCGTCTAATCAAGCATCGTGCCCTTGCCCTTGCTTGTAGAAATCTCTTCAAACTTGTTAACTTCATCTACATTGTCTTGTGCAAGAGTGAGCAAACAATCGCCCACAAGAAGGATAATATAAAATAATGTTTAATGAATGACAATTAACTGAGCTTTCAATGGCAAACTATTCTTACCGGAATAATAAACTTTAATTCAACAGCTATGAGTTCAAAGGAACAATGAACGTTTAAGTTAACAATAGATATCAACATCAAAGAATACACTGAGGGTCACAACACCACGAACTATACTCTAGGTTTTCAAGTATTTCTACTTTAACCTTTAACAGTCTAAAAGACTATAATCATCATCTATGTCCTAGGTTAAAAGTTGTTTCTACTGTAACCTTTAATAGTCTAAACGACTATATGGACCATCATCCCGTACTCCAGGGTGATCAGCCCTTTGTACTATGTATTGCGCAAATATTTTAACGTTATTGCATAGCTCTAAAATAATCCCCAAATATAGGGTTGTTCATCTCAGCCTAGAATATCAGGTTCTAAACCAAAGGAAGTTTGGTTGGGAATTAACTTCAAAGGAATTCTATATCTTTAGAGTGCTCATCAACCAAGTACTGGTTGAATCAAATAGAGACCAATAACTATTCAAGAGTTTGATTATAATATCTTCATGAACAAGGTATATCGATAAATCAATAAGAGCTAGAGTATTAACGACTTCTAAATTGAACAAGTGTCATTATTGACAACATTCTTGCAAAATTATGGGGGTACATAAGCAAACCAAAGAAAGTTTGGTTTGGATTGACTTCAAGTGTAATTTAGAGTTTAGAACATTCATCAACTAATGATTAGTTGATTTGGTAAATGTAACAACCCGATATTTTTCTATATAAATAAATAAGAAATTTTGCGTATAAATTTTTTTTATTTATTTTAAGGATGAGGATTTGTACAAGATACTGTATATATGTATTTATGTGGTAAATAAAAATATATTTATTACATAAATATTTACAAATGAATAATTTTTAGAATTATTGATTATTATAAAGTACATTCTTATAATAATTAATTTTATAGTAGAAATATGTTTATTAATTATTTTTCATAGAAATATAATCATATATTATTTAAATAATATATGGAGTGACTTTTAGAATAATTATAATAATTATTTTATTATATGAATTTTAGTACAAATTATTAAGTTAATTATTTTACCTTAATTATTAAGGTTAAATATGACAAATAAATCAGATATGGAATCCAAACCTTAATTTTAGATTATTGTCAAGGTATGAAAATAATAATATAATATTAATTATATTTTAATTTTCAGTGCTATGAATATGTACTCTATTTCCGTATTGATAACGGTAGGCCAATTCGGTGTATTCTGACCAAACCCTAGTAATAATGCTAAACCCTAATTTGAGATCCAAATTAGAGTGCAAGATTGTTTTATAAGTGTGCTATATAATTTATGTCGTGTATGAAATGTATTAATTAGGCGAACCCTAATTATAATCTAGAAACCCTAAATAATTTTGGAAATGAGGAACCCTAATTTGAAATTTAAATTAGAGTTCGAGATTGGTTGTAATTGTGTTAATGTGATTAATTAGCAAGTATTATAATCTCAATTGCTAATTTTGAAAACCCTAAAATTTTAAACCCTAATTTGATAATTATCAAAATTGTAAACCATAATTGCTATTTTAGCAATATTAATGATAATTATATGATATTAAACCCTAATGTTCATGTATAGCGTAATTAGAAAATTAATCATAGTTAGAAAACCTAAATTTCAAAATTTTAGAAACTAAAAGTTATTTAATCTTTATTTAATTTTATTTATTTATTTTATTCTAAACCCTAATTGCAATTCTAGAAATTCTTTTTGTGCTAAACCTTAGGGTCAAACCCTAAGGGTTTGCAAGTATTACATAGTTGCCCTTAAATTCAAATGACCAATCTAGAAAAAAAAAATTATACGGGAATGACCAAAAAGCCCTTTTGTCACATTTTTATGTTTGCTTGCAAATCTATACAAGATGAGAGTTGGTGACCAACTCATTTCAACTTCGTGTGACTCAAAATGGACAGCACACAACACTAACTCAGCTATTCATGCATTTAATTTGTCTATAAATAAATTGAAGGAGAGAGAAAATGCATTTGTTTTCTAAAAAATTGCACAACACCTAACCAAGACTTCCTCTCACAAAGACCCACGAAATTTGTAAGTTTTATAGTCCCAAAACATAGCCCCACGTTCACCATAAATAAATCAGCAACACAAAATCAGAAATTGATCATTAAAGGTATAAAACTCTAGCATAATTTTTGTCCATCGATTCTGTGTTAGATGTTAGTTGTTATTGTTAAAATATGTTGGTTGTAGTCCATTTTGACGATCTGGGTTGCTAAATGTTGGATCCATAACATTTAGAAGCTCGGATTCGTGTTTTTCAAAAATCTGGAAAATTTGTTCTTGGTGGTCTGACAACGAATGTCAGACCTTATATCTCTGTGATCTGTTACGAATTTTGTGTTTTGAAACTTTGTAGTTGTAGTCTGATATGTTCTCTTGGATCTGGGCTTGGAATCAGGCTTAGATCGTATGTATATTGCAAGTTATGGAAGGTCAAACTGCGCTGACCGACCATGACTTGCAAGGTTTCTAGGTAACCCAGAACGTGATTAGCAGCGTCTGACAACGTTTTCTAATGCCTTAATCTGTTCAATTATATAGGTATTGTTACGTTTGTTGTATTCAGATTGTAGTATGTTGTATAGACTACAAGTTTAAGGTTTTAGATCGCCTAAATATTAAACGAATGGAACTCAGTGGCTGGTCAAACCAGGCCAGAAGATCATGAACCGAGTTTTTTGGGTAACCTAGAAAACTCAAGAACACGATCTCTGACAACGTTTGACCAGCATATAAGTTGCGATTTTGTTGTTGTTTTCTTGTTTTTATGTATTGTGTCTCTACTATTTCATGTTGTCTACATACTGCAAAGCTTAGATCACAAAAGCAATACTTGAATCAGAAGTTATGGGAACCCAAAAGTAAACAGTCGAACTGTTCTTCATTTCTGGGTAACCCAGAAATGAAGAACAGCCTTTGACAACACTTTTGGAGGCTCAGATCTCCTTGGTTATAGGTGTTATGGTCATGATTGTTGTGGTAGCCTGAAGTGTTATACTAGTACTACACGCTCTAATGCTTAGTTGGTCTAGAATCACACTACACACTGAATTATTGGAGGTCAAACGTGCTTACTCGGTAACTGCCTTTGAGTTTCTGGGTTTGGCCAAGAACATGAAGAACACCTATAGCGACGGTTTTATCGCTATAGGTGGTCTTTAGCGACAGATAATATATTATTTTCTGAAAATTAATAAAAACATAGAAAAAATTAGTTTTAAATTATTAAAAATACAACATAAATTATTAAAAATTATTTTAAATTCCGAAAATTTGTTTTTAATTATTTTAAATATATTTCATTAATATTTAATATTTTTGAAACATTAAAAGTATTTAATTTATTTAATTATAATATTAAATAAATTATTTAAAAATTATTTTAATATTGGAAAAATCATTAAAAATTATATTATGATATAAGAAAATATTTTAAGTTATTTTTAATGACTTTTAATATTTTGTGATAAATTTCATTAATAAATTGATATTAATGGTAATTAATTTATTTACTAAATGAATTAAATAAATTACTTAAAAATGATTTTATTATATTAAAAATCATTTTAAATGAAAATAAAGTGTTTAAAAATATTTCAAGTTATAAAATATAACTTTTAATATTTAAAGCATAATTTCATTTATAATTAAATATTAATGATTATTAAGTTATTACTAATGATATTAAATTTATTTAATAATTATATTAAATAAATAGTTTATAAATGGTTTTATTAATTTAAAAATCATTTAAAAGGGATAGAAATGAATTAGAAATATTTTAAGTTATGATTAATGACTTTTAATATTTTGATAAATAGAACATTAATACTTTAATATTAATGATAATTACTTAAAAATGATTTTAAATGTTTTAAAAATTATTTAACGGTAATATTAATATTTTAAAAATATTTTGAGTTATTATAAATAACTTTAATATTTTAGAAATGATTTCATTAATTGTTTAATACTAATTAAATATTAATGATAATAGAATTGATTAGTATTTAAATCATTTTAATGTGATTCCGATGTTTAAAATTTCGTGATAAATTATAATAAATGTTTTAAAATTATATTAAGTCATTTAAAAATAATATGACTGATATTAAGTTACAGAATAGAGTCTTAGACTCGATAATTACCCGATAAAGTTGTCGGTACACCGACATGTTTCAGAAGTTGATCTGGACTTTGATAATGTGATTAGATAAGTGATTATTTGTGATTCAATGGTTGTTAAATATATATGCCAATGTGATTAGGGTATGTGCTGACTGCAATAAGCAGTGTTATGTGTTATAGTATGTTGTTCTAATCGAACGAATGATCTGATTAATGATAGGTCGCGAGATAAGCGATAAATCTAAATTACAATTTGTAAGCAGCGCATCAGGCAAGTATCTAACCTTTGCATTTTCTTTATGCAATGGACATGAGTAAGAATGTTTTTAAACTATATTATTACTGGACAGATTATTAACCTTATATTATATACGCTCATTGCTTATCAACATATATATATATATATATATATATATATATATATATATATATATATATATATATATATATATATATATATATGTTAAATTATAGATTATTGTTGAAACAAGATAAGACCTTTGATTTGGAACTTAGACAAGTATGAACATCCCTACACGGGAAAATTTTTATGCACCCAAGGCGGAACAGAGTGAACGATCCTATCGTTCTTGTAATGTAGTATTGATCAATGCAGGGCATAATGGGTTGATCACCCCCCGTGCCCGTAAGTTATGTCGGTTTACAAATGAATTTATGTTCAACCTTTTCGAAAATAAAAACAATGTTCGTGGCGTGTCACCATAACCCCAGTTATAGTCATTATGTAGTTTCAAAAATTTTAAAGAGAGTTGTTATGTTGTTATTATCGGTTCAGAATACTTCACAACTATTGACTTGTTGTAGAATAATAGTACAAAGAAAATATTTAAATCCTTTCAGCTTATATATATATATATATATATATATATATATATATATATATATATATATATATATATATATAATTGCTATTACTTGCTGGGCACTGAAATGCTTATCCTTGCTTAAATTTAAATGTTTTCAGCTAAGTGCGAACGACTAGAGAGCTCTGCTAAGAACAAAGGAAAAATGGAAGGTTGCTGAATGAACGAATTACTAAGTTATGTAATAGCTTGATATTATTAAGACAATTATGATATATATTATCTATCATGGGTTGTAATGAATGTTTAAAGGTTACGTACTTGGGGGATTAGACTCTGATGATATGTAAATTAAGTTGATCTTTATATTATTGTTATTATTATTAGTATTATTCCGCTCATAGAAATGGTATCATGAAGAACCGAGTTCGGGTTTCAAGTACCCTAGTTTGAGGTCCTCATAATAAAGAATCGCTAGTGCAATGACATTGGAGAACGAAGATCAAACAACAGTTATTAGTAGCTGAATAAATACATTTCCTACAACAAAAGTACAGACTTTGAATAACCAAGGTAACCTCGTTTGGAATAAAGAAATAAAGATTAATTACATTGCTCAACAATAATTGAGGGTTAAAAGAACTTGCATAACAATAAATTGCTCAACAAGAGATTAGAAATAGAGAACTTGCAAAAGTATATCATGACAGTAAAAAGTAACCTTGCTGAATAATAAAGTAGCAAAGGTTAGGAAACTTGTCTCTTGCGTAAGCTATACAATTACAACTCACATACTCTAATATCCTACACATTCCATTAGGATTATCACATCAATTAGCTACATACATTAACCTCATAGATTCAATTCTAATCTTAGTTAAGTTATAACCTTTAGTTTAAGATTTAACCATAACACTAAACCACATAACACGAATCCGAAAACTCACTAACACATAAATAAGACTTTCAACATCCAAATCACATTTTCAACTCTTATTAATCAATACCACATTTCTCCTTAATCAAACTTGAAATTCAATGAAGTGTTTAAGTCTTCCTATGACTCATTGGTTTTATATTAATCTCCTTCCATATCTTATAATGTTCATCTCAGAATCACAAGTGTTTGCTCCATAACACCCATTCATTATTCATTGTGTACTTTAAATCATAACATAACGCGTTCATAACTTACTAATCATTTTTACAAAGTTGAAATTATCAATGACATGACACGATTCTATTTTAACCTCCTTGTTACATGTTCGACACATTAACATAACCTTAGACCATGTTATAGTGGTATCCCAGGCTGCAGCAGTAGCAGAAGCCACTGCCTCAGATCAGTGTATGGCGCAGCTGCGCCGTTTCTGGCCTTGGCACTGGCGCAACTGCACCAGCGCACAGACAGAACAGAAAAGGCTGTGAACAGTAGCCGTCTTTAGCCCAACTAACATGAATTTAACCAACAAAACACTGAATTTAGCACAAATAATTGATATAGAACTATTATAAGCATGATTGCTAACATATTCAACAACTTAGAACAATTTAACAATCACTTTAACTAATCTAAATCCTCAAATTCCATATTTTTATATAAAAACTCTATTATTGAGTTTCTTCACAACAATTCACACTATAATCTCAGTTCTACACCAAATCACTTCGTTCAAACTACGTTCTCCTCGTTTCTTAATGAACTAGCATAATTAAAACTTAATTTACAGTTTAACATACAAATTGACCACAAAAATTGCTACTTTTACAAGACATATGAAAAATATAAACATTGTCATTACTTTTCCTACTTTTAAACGAAATTAGCATATGAATTCTTGTTTAAACACCAACTTTAATCATTACAATCACATACAATCACAAGTAATCAGTTGTATAGAAAAAATTCGAAAAGATAGAATTCACATAATATAAGGATATTGTTGCCGTGAAACATATATATGTATAATATCAAAGTTATGAATAACACCTTCAATTAATTTGAATAATCTTTGCTAACACCACAAAAATTGCTTGAAAGCCCATAACTTCCTCTCAATTCTCTCACAAACTCTCTGTATTTCTCTCAGTATTCTTTCCTAGGAAACTAAGTTATGCATAAGACCAACTGATAACTAAGCCAAACTGATAAATCTTAATATTACGCTCACTTATTGTATCAGTTACAAAATAGCGTATAAGTTATATTTTATTTATTATTTTATTTATATTATTTTTAAATTCAAAAATTAAAAATCCAAAAGCCATGAGGCTTTGTTTGGCAAAAAGTCTTTAAAATAAAGATTTAATATCTTTAAGCCTTGTCTGGGTTAAATTAATTTAAAGTTACTTTAATTATTTTAATAAACAATTTAGTTTATAATTTATAATCACATATTATTTATTTGGATTTTCATATCCAACATTAATAAAATAAATTAATTACACCTTATATTTTAAATAAATATTCCACTTTAACAAATATCACAAAATTATAATTTCATTATAATTTTATTTTATAATTTAACATACCACTTTAAATTATTAAAACAAAACAATAATATAACATCTCATGTTATATTACAATTCTCTAAATTATAAATTAATTTAATTTAGAATATTATCTAATAAATTTAATTCATAAATATTCAATAACAACAATCACATCAATAAAATATTTATTAGAGTGTCATCTTATAAATTAATTCACACATATCTACTACTAACAACCACCTAAACAAAATGCTTATTTAATTTAAGAAATATTTTAAATTGCAAAACAACAACTTCATCAATAAAATATTTATTTTATTTAATAAATATTTTAAATTACAGTTAAAATCTTGTATTGTTACATTATTTCCTCCTTACAAAGATTTTGACCCCAAAATCACAACTCAAACAATTCGTTCGTCACATTCTTCCCTTGCTGATTTTCAGCTTCAATACCATTGTTCCACTTTCTTTTTCGAGCGTTACCCGTATGACTATCATCTACCTTATCATCTTCACTCTTCTTTCCCTTCTACTATTGATTGTATGCCAACGTATTACCTTCCCCGTCTACATCAATCGTTCTCTCCAACCCTGTTGTAAACGAATTTGGTTGGAACATCGAGATTTGATTATATAGCCAGAAATTCAGTTGATTTGTCAGTGCTTCCACCAGAAATTTCACCAATTGTGGCACTGGATTTGCGTTAGCTTCCCTATTATATGCATATTCCTTGGGGCTCTGTTGACGCTGCTGTCTTCTTCTAGGCGGCATCTTACTGCTTAAAACTTGCACCATTAGATCATTGTTCATTCACGCATTAAAATTTTCAAACTTATCTCAACCACTTATAGATAACACATAATATATCTTAATAAATGACAATACTTTATTTATTATACAATACATAACATAATAGCCTCGGTGCTATTTATATTATTTATCCTGTAATAATAAAATCCTAGGATTACTTCATCATATCCCACTATTTAATTCAAAAGTTAGGATTAACATTTTATTAATTTTATCGTGATTTAAAAATAATCTTAATGTTTTTCTTGCAATCTACAAGAACATTCCACATTGTACAACCTCATTGCGTTCTTACTCCATGATACGAATCATTGACGATCCATCACATACCAAAGATAAATCTCAACCTATACAGAAAATAGAATACTAAAGTCTAAGTTCCATCATTCGCTTGGCCTTCTTCAACTTGTCTTCAACACGATCTATGCGTTTACAAGACTTCACCCATGCATCTTCAACTCTCGCACGCTTTGCAGATTTTTTTTTCCAGTCATTCCTGCGCGATCTTATTCCTAGCTAATACTTATCCACTTTAATATTCTGACCGAGTTCATACCCGCTCTACATCTGCAAATTGTGCAGTAAGGTCTTGAGTTGCGACATCTTATTACGCTAACGTGGCTTGGTGCTTTACGGCTTGACCTTTTTTTATAAATCAATGTTTTGACCATATACTTCATTTGAGGAGCCCCCCCTCCTCGTACTCATCCTTCACCTTGTTCACCTCAAATTTATTCTCTCGTTCAAACTCAAGCTTATACCCAAGGTCTACAGCAGAAATAAACGGGTATGGCTTTCCCAATACTAACCATGCTCAGACTATACTAACTCCTCAGGCTCCTAATCCTTATCCTCCTTCGTCAGTCATTCTGACAACAAAGTTTTAACAACCCCACAACTTGGTATGTATAATACTCGCTACTCTTAAGTACTCATGAGCATAAAATCTTTAACACATAAGCAGCCTAAGGTTTCCCCACCTAAGGTTCATAACCTAAAGCTTTGATACCAACTTGTGACACCCCCAAATTTGGGTACCTCAATTCCACAAATTTGGTGTTCACTGTACAATTAAATCATAACTAACTACCCATAAACAAATGATATAATTAAACTCAAAAGTTTAAACAATCAATCTCCCATTAAAGGGTTACATAATCTAAAATAAATCCCGGGTCATCTAACCTTTATTACAATTGCGAAAGTCCTAAATCCGGGTCCCAAATCACCGCGAATCCGGTACAATCATTCTATCACTATTTGTGGAAGATATAAACATAAATTGTTTATACAATAAACGTACACATTATTTCTCCAAAATCGAGTAACCTTCAAATAAACACAATTCATTATGCTATCTAACATACAACATTATCATCATACTATACTATTACAATTTAGCTGCACATAAAATCCTAAGCTTAACTTGGCTTAATCCTTTCCTATATCCGACGTATACTTCTTAATCTGCAATGTTAAATCATGATATAGCAAGGGTGAGCATAAGATTGCCAAGCAAGTTTAAGTTCAATAATTTAACGATATATCATGATTGAAAGAATCTGAATAATAAGCTAGCTATAATTTAACAATACAATTGTGAACTAGCAGGAACAAACTTTTGATTGAACCAGTATTGAACATGAACAAATATATCTAGAACAACTGGCAATGAAGGTGATCAGCCTTTCATACCTGACTTATACATGTAATATGTACAAAATACAATTCTACAATGCCAATCAACAATGATTATCCATAAGCATATCTGAATGAAATAACTCTTAATAGAGTTAAGTAAAACTTGCATGGTTCGTTGATTATCGTTATGCATTAAATTAAGCTTTGTCTGGTCTAAGACCTAATATATAAATAATATCGATATACAAATTAGAATAATATCACCACAGTAATTAAAATAACTTAAACACATAACACATAACACTATCAGTCTATAACACACATAAGACTCAGTATCAAGTCAAACTATTACAGTCTGAGTTAAACCCGACACAAATCTGTCATCCCGACGGTCTAGTCGGACAAATCTCGAGTTTAAATTCAATTAAACTTTGCCTAACACTTAACAGTTATCTCATATAACAGTCAAAATATTTTTCCAAGTCTCATAAAACTTTTCAAATAATTATTATTATTTATCTTAATTTTTTAATCATTAATAACGTATTTAAATGAATTAAATATCACTTAATTACTTTATCATTAATATTTATTTAATATCAAATATTAATGAAATACATGTCATAATATTATAATATATTTATAATATCACAAAGTATTTTTAATACTTTAAAATTACCTTTATATGTTTTTTAAATAATTAAATCCATTATCCGATAATTGCTATTATTTAATATTTTCATTACAAAATATCAAAAGTTATATGTTATAACTTAAAATATTTTTATAACACTTAAATCATTTTTATATAATTTTTAAATCATTAATTCTAATTACCAATAATAATAATTTATTAATAAATTTCATCACAAAATATCAAAAGTTATTAAAAATAACTTAAAATATTTTCTTATACCATAATATAATTTGTCATGATTTTTCATAAATTAAAACTATTTTTTAAATAATTTATTTAATATTATAATTAAATAAATAAATACCTTTTATATTCTAAAAATATCAAATATTTTTGAAATATACTCAAAATAATTAAAAATTATTTTTTAGGCTTTAAAATAATTTTTCATAATTTATTATATATTTTGAATAATTAATATCCATTTTTCTCTAATTATTTAATAAAATAATTCAATTTCCGAAATTAAGTGTCACTAAAGGGCACTATAGCCACATAACTGTCGCTATAGGTGTTCTTGGTGTGTTCTTGAGCATTTCTAGAAACTCATGTCAGTTAACAAGTTAGCAGCTTTGACCACATTTTGATCTGTGATCCCAAGGGTTTCTCGGCTGCTTGATGTTATAAACATGTAGTATTAATGTAATACTACACTTACAAACAAACATCATGCCTAAACAACATCAAAGTAGTGCATTATTGGCCTCCAAAATGTCTGACAACCCTGTTCTTCATTTCTGGGTTTTCCAGAAAAAGAAGAACAGACGAAGGTGCTATATTTAGATCATTGTAGCTTCCAATATATGTATTATTTCCGTGATATAATGGTTGGATCGTATAGAGAACATGTCAGGCTACAATTAAATATCATCAGATACTAACAACAACATCACATATGACATAACAAGCCTGGTTAAACTACTGACAAAAACTTTGTTCTTGAAGATTCTGGGTTTTCCAGAATCTTCATCCGAGCAGTCGGTCAACGGTGGTTTGACCACTCCTAATTTTGATTTTTGAGATATATCATGGTGATCTAATGACTTTAGTATGTAGACTACATGCCAGGCTACAACTACAAAACGACAACTGGGCCAAAACATTAACATACAGCAAGATCAAGGACGTTAAAAATCTTGTTAGACCACTGAAAAAAAATTTGGGTTACCCAGATTGTGATGTTTGTGAATGGTCAAATCCTTTTGACTGCACATATCTGGAGATCTAGACATGGTATGACCATGAGTAAAGTTCCAGATTACAGTAAACATGACATTGAACAAATGTATAACTTAAAACAACTCAAATCAAAAATAGAGAAGGATTTACAGGGCCCTGACATTAGCTTGTCAGGCCATATTTCCAACTTTTGCCAGATTTTAAAAATCATCAAATTCGACCATTTTGATGTTATGGATCTGGGATTTAACAACCCAGATCACTAAAAGACACCTTAATACATAACTTTAACCCACCAATTACAACATCAAACATCAAATCATAAAATTTTAAGATTTAGGGTTTTTACCACTTTGAGCTTTGATCTTGGATTCTGACCCTTGAATCTGATCCTTAGCTTGCTACAAGATGATCATGGTCTAACTTCTCACTCCCTCTCACTCTAAACTTTTGAAATGGATGAGAGAGAAAAGGTGTAAGACCCCAGCTTATTAATGAATAAAATCAAATTTTTTCTAAATATTATTATAAATAATAAGGGGTTAATTTGATATAATACTTTGGTTATGGGTGAAATATGCAAATTTTTTAAAATAAGCAAGTGGTTATAAAATATTCATTTTGTCGGGGAATATTCGTTTGGTCGTGGAATATTCTTACTGTCGGGGAATATTCGTACGACGGCGCAGCCTTGTGTGGGCCCCATAACGAAAAGCGATTGGAGGAAGAAAATGACAAGTATAAGTTGTTTATAAATAACGGCGTAGTTGTTACCGTTAATACTGTTGGAATACCCGGTGGTTAAAATACAGTAGCACACGGTATTGCACCAATTATTGATTCTTACGTAAGAAGGCACTACTCAATAATTGTTACAGTAGTTATTGTTCAATATTTTATTTTATTGATTCAATAAATGTTGCGTTGATATTTTATATTATTATTGTTTCAATAATTATTGCTGCACAGTATTTCCCATTATCAGATCAATAATTCATATTATTTGAATAATATTATTAGATAACATTATTGGTAATGTCTAAAAAGTTCTGTCTAAGGGGAGGTTTGGTCATCTAATTGCGCGCTAGAAAGGAGAAATTCTTATTAGAAAGCCCCCTCTTTCCTGGGAACGGCCTGGTTGTCACAAATGTGATTCTATAATATTATTTGTGAATAAGTAATTATTGATTCATATGATAAGAAAATATTTATTTTATGTGGATATAAATGAGGTATATATTTTTGTGGTTAAAAATGAAAGAGTGAATGTTGAGGTTTTTGTCCGTATTTTTGTCGGAATAGAGGTATTAAAAATCAGGATTTTTGAGATATTTTGTGGGTGTTATAATTTTTAATCCGACCGTTGGATCGTGGTAATTTTTGGATATGTTATACATATATAAGTTGAGCATATGTCCACAAATTTTGAACCTTTAAAAATGAACGTATGATTTATTATGAATTTTATGAGATGACTGGTTCAAAAATTGTTGAATTTTCGGAGTTTATCATTTTGATGGAAAATTCTAGAATTGGCGGGCCCCACTTGTGGTTGGTGAAGAAATGTGCTGAATTATATTTCAAATGTAGTGGGCGGGAATAGTAGCAGGTAAAGCCATCAGGTTGCAGGTCAAACCTACTAAAATTTTCTTATAAATAGAGGGCTAATTTAGAATTGAAATCACACCAGAAACAAGTTTTCTCTCTTTCTCTCTCTAGATTATTGAGTGTATTTTGTGAGTATTTAGATATTTTGAGAGTTTCTATTCATCAGAGCAAGTTTCTTTCAGCCTTATACCGGTATTCCGACCAGAAGTACTGATATCTTGAGGTAAGGGATATTATTTTCTTCTTAAATGATATTATTTTCTTCAATATCATTATGCTGAAATATTGATATGAGTTTTTATCAAATTTGGAACTTTTTGTGTCAGAGTTACTATTCACGTATACTGCATTATTCACGTATACGGTACTATTCACGAATACGACACTATTCACCGCAAAATAAAATTTTCCCTTTTTGTCCAAGATGTCTATTATGGTTACTATCTTTGATTGTATCCATGTTTTGATCTTTATTTTTGAATTCTGCTTCACAATTGATTATTATGAAGTATTATTGATCTTGGATAAACAGTTATACGAATCCCTACTATTTGTCCTTCTGTCTCACTGGATTCGTTCTCTTTAAGATATTTTTCATCATCCTCAGTCCTAAATGATGATATTACCTAATATCTTTGGCCTGTAGTGCAAAGATGTATGATTACTTGATGAATATCTTTGGCCTGTAGTGCAAAGATGAACAGGTGTTGAGATGAACATGACTGACAGGTGATACAAATGAATATCTTTGGCCTGTAGTGCAAAGATGAATATTTGGATAAAGATAATTATTAATTGATGTTACAGGAATAAAATATTGATGACGGACTTTTAAATCTTAGAAGATAGTAGAATTCTTTCTCTACTTGACTCTTCTAATGGTTTGCTGTTTCCGCTGCAGTTGTTGATCTAAAACTTGTTGTCGATTATATTCTATCAGATTTTTCCCTGTTGAAGACTAACGATAATTTGTTGTATATTATCTTAGTCATAATATTCTTTACTGAGCTAGTTTAGCTCACCCTTTTCCTTTTTGTTCCATTTTTCTTCTTAGGAGGTGAGAACATAGCAGATCTAGTCGGGGTATGGAGTGATGGTTCTAGAAAGATGTTTTAGCAGTCCTCACTATTTCTATAAAATAGTGTTTGAATAATTGTAATGAGGATTTATTTGAGTGTGGATATTGTCCAGAAGACAGTATTTGTATTTAAACTCACAGTATGTATTGTCGTATTTTGCACGATAATTGTATTATTGAAGTTGTAGTTTGTTTTTTGTACCATGTATTTGGCGACTCAGAATGGGTTGGATGGAATGGACCTATTTTGGGGGCGTCATAGTTGGTATTAGAGCTTAGGGATATGATCTCTGGCGGAGATCGGGGAATAGAACTAGGAGGGGAGAGACGAGTAAATCCTTCGCAAGTGTGTCCTACCTAAGCTTATTTGTTGGTCGATCATAATATAGGGATATTGTGTGATATGTTAATTTGTTAAATTAACCCTTGTTTTATGGCAGTATTTGAGAATGTCGACTGAGAATGTTAACAGTGGAGTAAATGAGACGGTGGAGATGCCTATACTCACCAATGAGAAAAACGTGCAACAGGCTGGCAATGTTCCTCATGTGAACAACACCACTGAGCAGACGATGAACGATGAGATGTTTAGAAGCTTTTTGCAGTTCACGCAAAATCAAACGAGGGAGACTCGTGTACAGAATACGGGTGGAAATGATAACAACGCGCGGTTTGTCACAGCTAAGCAGTTCAAAGAATTGGGACCACCAGAATTTAAGGGAAAGCCGGATCCGATCATGGCGGAAACGTGTGTCAATCAAATTACCAAGATATTCGATGGCTTGGGATACACGGGGGAACAGAAGGTTCTATTCGCCACCTTTATGTTCCGCGGTGAGGCAGACTACTGGTGGGAGTCTGTGAAGCGTACCCAGCCTGACGCACTCAACATGTCCTGGGAAACATTTCAAAAACTGTTCAATGACAAGTACTTTCCAGAAAGTATTCGTCATATGAAGGAGGTGGAGTTTATCAGACTGGAACAAAATAACATGACGGTGTCCCAGTACGAGGCGAAGTTCGCAGAGTTATCCAGGTTTACACCTCATTTGGTCGAAAATGAGGAACGAATTACAAGGATGTTTCTGAGAGGTCTAAAACCCGAGATTCGGTAATATCTTATCTCTCATAAATTTTCTATATATTCAGATGTTGTAAACAGGGCTCAATTATTAGAGCGAGATAATGAGTATGTGCAACCGAGGGACCACAACTAGGGTCATAACGGTGGCGGCAGTCATCGAAGCAATGAAAACCAGCAGGGAGGAAAACATTCGGACAAAAGCGGTAACCACTCTAGTGGTAATCGTGGTCGTGATAATAGATGGAGCGAGTCGGGAGGAGATTTCAAGAAGAGAAGGTACAACAATGATAACGTGAAGACGTCAGCACAAACATCAACTGTTTCTAGGGGAGGAGAACGACCACCGGTCGTATGTTACAAATGTGGGAAAGAGGGACATATCAGCCCAAACTGCCCACAACAATCCAAGGTATGTTATAACTGTGGAAAGGAGGGTCATATAGCTCGAGAGTGTTCTGTAGCAAAACTAAGTTCAGTGGGGATGGTGACTCCAAAAGTTGTCCCGGATAAGTCGAAATCAACGGTTCCTGGAAGAGCGTTTTTCGTGACTGGTCAGAATGCGAGGAACCCGAACGAAGTTAGCACGGGTTAGTTAATTATAAATTTTTGCGAAGTCTATACCTTATTAGATACCGGTTCTACCCATTCATTTATTTCTCCTGCTTGTGCTCAACGTTTAAACTTGACTCCGGAGAAATTGGACTTTAACTTATCTGTTGAAACTCCGTTGGGTGAAACCTTCTTTACATCTACAGTTTATAAATATTGTTTGATCCAAGTTAGCACCATCACATTACCTGTTGATCTTATCTCTTTAAAGATACTTGCTTTTGATGTGATTTTAGGAATTGATTGGTTAACTACTCATCATGCCAAAATTGATTGCTTTCGTAAGGTTGTTAGTTTTCATATTCCTAATCAACCTGTTATTAAAATTCAAGCAACCAAACCATTGAAGTCAAACTCTTTCATATCAAGCCGTAAAGTCATTCGTTTATTGAAAAACGGATGTCAAGCTTTCTTAGCTATGTTATGGACTTGAACAAAAATACGTCAGATTTGAATGATATTTCTATTGTTAGTAAATCCCTGACGTATTTCCTAAAGAATTTCTTGGCCTACGCGTGATATTGAATTTTGTATCATCTTTGAATCTGGTACAAAACTCACTTCTAAAATCTCATATCGAATGGCTCCTATTGAACTTCAGGAGTTAAAAACTTAACTGTAGAAGTTTGTACCGAAGCCTCTATCTGGTAACTTTCTTTGTGGAATGCACCAAAGCCAGACTCTCCGTAGGGGACTCTATATTTGTGTGGTGGTAAAACGATAGGTGTCATTGTGACGTGCTATCCAATATTGGGATATGAGTCACAGTTGAGAGAAAACCTAAGTTAGTAATCGAAATACGTAGCTTTCTATGCTTAGCTGGTTATTATCGAAGATTTTATGGAAAGATTTTCTCGAATTGCTACTCCATTAACTCAGTTGACTCATAAAGATTAAAAAATTTGAATGGAGCGAAGAATGCGAGAAGAGTTTCCAAGAGCTTAAGAGGAGACTCATTTCGGCACCTGTTCTGACAATACCATCTGGTTCGGATGGATTTGTTATCTATAGCGATGCTTCAGGCAAAGGGTTAGGATGTGTTCTCATGCAACATGAGAAAGTTATAGCCTATGCCTCACGACAACTCAAAGAATATGAGAGGAATTATCCTACTCATGATTTGGAGTTGGCAGCAGTCATTTTCGCGTTGAAGATTTGGAGACACTACCTGTATGGGGAGAAAGTGGAGATCTATACGGATCATAAAAGCCTCAAATATTTCTTCACCCAAAAGGAATTCAACATGCGACACCGACGTTGGCTCGAGCTGTTGAAAGATTTCGATCATACCATCCAATACCATCCTAAAAAAGCAAACGCGGTAGCTGATGCATTGAGTAGAAGATCATATGCAGGAACGAGTGCGATGATGTCAAGTATACGCGTAGAATCAACTTTAATCGATAAAGTTAAAGTTGCTTAAGCCACAGACCGGGAGCTGATGCGTATGAAGAAGAAAGTACAAGAAGGTGCTATTCCGGAAGCAAGAATCGACGAAGAAGGAATACTTCGAGTCCACTCCAGACTTTGTGTTTCTAACGATTCTGATTTGAAGTACAAGATAATGATGGAGGCACACAACACACTGTTTGCAATCCATCCTGGGAGTACCAAAATGTATCCCGATCTTTGACATACATTTTGGTGGAGCAATATGAAAAGAGAGATCGCGGAGTTTATCTCGAGATGTTTAACTTGTCAACGTGTAAAAGCGGAGCATCAAGTACCAAAGGGTCCATTGCAACCACTTGAGATTCCGAAATGGAAGTGGGAACACATTACTATGGATTTTGTTACGGGTCTTCCCAAGGTTTCTCAAGGCATAGATGCGATTTGGGTTATTGTTGATAGATTAACCAAGTCCGCTCATTTCTTGCCGATACGTGAAACTTATTCCCTTGAACGTGTTGTTAGTATGTACGTGAACGAAATTGTGAGATTGCATGGCATGCCAGTATCCATAGTTTCGGATCGTGACCCAAGATTCACTTCACGATTTTGGGTTAGCTTGCAGAAAGCTATGGGCACGGATTTACGATTCAGTTCGGCATACCATCCTCAAACGGACGGACAATCAGAGAGGACTATTCAAACTCTTGAAGATCTATTAAGACTTTGTGTCCTAGATCTCAAAGGGAGTTGGGATAAGTACCTACCATTGGTGGAATTCTCCTACAATAACAGTTATCAGGCGAGCATAGGTGTGGCTCCATTCGAGGCGTTGTATGGAAGAAAATGTCGTTCTCCAGTATGATGGGACGACGTGGGTGAAGCAACATTGTTGGGACCAGAGTTGGTACGCATTACTACAGAGAAGATCCAAACAATTTGACAACGTATACAAACGGCACATGATCGACAAAAGAGTTATGCGGATCTTCATCGGAAGGACGTGGAATTTAATATTGGGGATCATGTATTGTTACGTGTTGCGCCATGGAAGGGAGTTACAAGATTTGGGAAGAGAGGAAAGCTCAATCCAAGATTTGTTGGTCCATTTGAGATTCTTGAGCGAATAGGAAATGTGACATATAGACTCGTATTACCTCCAAGCATATCTCGTGTTCATAATATTTTTCACATATCTATGCTTCGTAAATATGTTAAAGACCCGAACCACATTATTGAGTTAGAACCAGACGAGATAGCTGAAGATTTAACGTACGAGGAGGTACCTGTTAAGATCTTGGATAGGAAAGAGCATGTCCTACGCACGAAGGTTATACCACAAGTTAAGGTTTTGTGGAGAAACCATGCTATTGAAGAAATGACCTGGGAGTTAGAATCAGAAATGAAAGCGAGGTATCCTCACTTTTTCGAAATATCAGGTACGTACGTCAATTTCGAGGACGAAATTTCATAAGGAGGGGAGGTTGTAAGACCCCAGCTTATTAATGAATAAAATTAAATTTTCTCTAAATATTATTGTAAATAATAAGGGGTTAATTTGATATAATACTTTGGTTATGGGTGAAATGTGCAAATTTTTTAAAATAAGCAAGTGGTTATAAAATATTCATTTTGTCGGGGAATATTCGTTTGGTCGTGGAATATTCTTGCTGTCGGGGAATATTCGTACGACGGCGCAGCCTTGTGTGGGCCCCATAACGAAAAGCGATTGGAGGAAGAAAACGACAAGTATAAGTTGTTTATAAATAACGGCGTAATTGTTACCGTTAATACTGTTGGAATACCCGGTGGTTAAAATACAGTAGCACACGGTATTGCACCAATTATTGATTCTTACGTAAGAAGGCACTACTCAATAATTGTTACAGTAGTTATTGTTCAATATTTTATTTTATTGATTCAATAATTGTTGCGTTGATATTTTATATTATTATTGTTTCAATAATTGTTGCTGCACAGTATTTCCCATTATCAGATCAATAATTCATATTATTTGAATAATATTATTAGATAACATTAGTGGTAATGTCTAAAAAGTTTTGTCTAAGGGGAGGTTTGGTCATCTAATTGCGCGCTAGTAAGGAGAAATTCTTATTGGAAAGCCCCCTCTTTCCTGGGAACGGCCTGGAAATTCTTATTGCGCGCTAGTAAGGAGAAATTCTTATTGCGCGCTAGTAACATTAGTTGTCACAAGTGTGATTCTGTAATATTATTTGTAAATAAGTAATTATTGATTCATATGATAAGAAAATATTTTTTTTATGTGGATATAAATGAGGGATATATTTTTGTGGTTAAAAATGAAAGAGTGAATGTTGAGGTTTTTATCCGTATTTTTGTCGGAATAGAGGTATTAAAAATCAGGGTTTTTGAGATATTTTGCGGGTGTTATAATTTTTAATCCGACCGTTGGATCGTGGTAATTTTTGGATATGTTATACATATATAAGTTGAGCATATGTCCACAAATTTTGAACCTTTAAAAATGAACGTATGATTTATTATGAATTTTATGAGATGACTGGTTCAAAAATTGTTGAATTTTCGGAGTTTATCATTTTGATGGAAAATTCTAGAATTGGCGGGCCCCACTTGTGGTTGGTGAAGAAATGTGCTGAATTATATTTCAAATGTAGTGGGCGGGAATAGTAGCAGGTAAAGCCATCAGGTTGCAGGTCAAACCTACTAAAATTTTCCTATAAATAGAGGGCTAAGTTAGAATTAAAAATCACACCAGAAACAAGTTTTCTCTCTTTCTCTCTCTAGATTATTGAGTCTATTTTGTGAGTATTTAGATACTTTGAGAGTTTCTATTCATCAGAGCAAGTTTCTTTCAGCCTTATACTGGTATTCCGACCAGAAGTATTGATATCTTGAGGTAAGGGATATTATTTTCTTCTTAAATGATATTATTTTCTTCAATATCATTATGCTGAAATATTGATATGAATTTTTATCAAATTTAGAACTTTTTGTGTCGGAGTTACTATTCACGTATACGACATTATTTACGTATACGGTACTATTCACGAATACGGCACTATTCACTGAAAAATAAAATTTTCCCTTTTTGTCCAAGATGTCTATTATGGTTACTATCTTTGATTGTTTCCATGTTTTGATCTTTATTTTTGAATTCTGCTTCACAATTGATTATTATGAAGTATTATTGATCTTGGATAAACTGTTATACGAATTCCTACTATTTGTCCTTCTGTCTCATTGGATTCGTTCTCTTTAAGATATTTTTCATCATCCTCAGTCCTAAATGATGATACTACTGAATATCTGTGGCCTGTAGTGCAAAGATGTATGATTACTTGATGAATATCTTTGGCCTGTAGTGCAAAGATGAACAGGTGTTGAGATGAACATGACTGACAGGTGATACAAATGAATATCTTTGGCTTGTAGTGCAAAGATGAATATTTGGATAAAGATGATTATTAATTGATGTTACAGGGATAAAATATTGATGATGGACTTTTAAATCTTAGAAGATGGTAGAATTCTTTCTCTACTTGACTTTTCTAATGGTTTGCTGTTTCTGCTGCAGTTGTTGATCTAAAACTTGTTGTCGATTATATTCTATCAGATTTTTCCCTGTTGAAGACTAACGATAATTTGTTGTATATTATCTTAGTCATAATATTCTTTATTGGGCTAGTTGAGCTCACCCTTTTCCTTTTTGTTCCATTTTTCTTCTCAGGAGGTGAGAACATAGCAGGATCTAGTAGGGGTATGGAGTGATGGTTCTAGAAAGATGTTTTAGCAGTCCTCACTATTTCTGTAAAATAGTGTTTGAATAATTGTAATGAGGATTTATTTGAGTGTGGATATTGTCCAGAAGACAGTATTTGTATTTAAACTCATAGTATGTATTGTCGTATTTTGTACGACAATTGTATTATTGAAGTTGTAGTTTGCTTTTTGTACCATGTATTTGGCGACTCAGAATGGGTTGGATGGATTGGACCTATTTTGGGGGCGTCACAAAAGGTTGGCAAGAATGAAAAAAATAAAGTAAGGTTGTTACTTACTTAAGTTTTTAATTTTGCTAGATTCATGTATCTAGTGGGTATAGGTGGCACAAAAATCAGATTTGGGATAGATTTGAGCACATGTTGTATATCTACATAGATGAGTCACCAAGATTTGGACATATCCTTTACTTAATGTGTAAGAAAAGGGGTAAATAGGTCATTTCCTTTTTATTTTTAATGGCATTCTAGTAAATGGCTAAACCCTTAGGGTTTAGGATTTGGGTTTGGGTTTAGGTTTTGAACCCTTTAGGGTTTAGGGTTTGAACTCTTAGGTTAGCAATTTAGTTTCTAGCATTTTCGAATTTCGGTTTTCAAAATAGGAAATTAATATTTCTAAATTATAATTAGGATTTTCTAATTATATTAAAATTTACTAATCATTATTCTAGCTTACTAATTAGGATTATTATTTCCTAATTAAAATTGTTAATTTAGCAATTAGGTTTCATAATTGGTCATTAGGGTTTATAACCCAAGAATTAGGGTTTAAAATAGAAAAATAATATTTCTAATTTAGAAATTAGATTTCTTAATTAGATTAGGGTTTTATTATAACTTGAAAATTAGGATTAACATTTCCTAATTAACATTAAAATTATTAAACTAACTATCAGGCTTTTTCCTAATTATAATTAGGGTTCCTAAACCAAAAATTAGGGTTTCAAATTTTGAAATTAGGGTTTTCTAACTGAACGCTGGCGTTCTTAATATAAGATTAGAGTTGGCCACATATATAGTTTATCTGGTCACCCTTGACCCTTAATCACATAATGTACACATATACAACCATATACACAAAACATATTTACGTATATCCTTAATCTTGAATAATTCACCAAAAGATTTGTAAATCCAAAAATTTCTTTTCAGAAATGTCAAATTCTTACACTTATTTTCTGTCTAGGTTTATTATTTAACCTTAAATCAATAAAATTAAAATATTAAAAATTTTCTAAATTCTCGGGTTGTCACATTCACCCCTTCTTCTAAAAATTTCGTCCCCGAAATTTACCTTACACCTCACCCTTTACACCATACACCATTCATTCTCATCATCACATGCTACCCAATACACCACTCACAGGAGTTAAAAATTTAAAATTATGTTGAGGGTTTATACATACTATTGTCTGTCATTTTCGCAAAGGTTATTTGGAAATTAATCCGCTAACCGTTATAACTTGCTGACATAGTGGGTAATTAATCCAATATGCCCTGTACTTAATAAGTACTGCTGGTCAAATCTGTTTCTCGTCACTGCCATAGGCACAAAATTCTGCCTCAATCTTATTGGATTTCGCACCAAAATAATTTGGTTCGGGAAATTTCTTTCAATGAACACTTAGAGTTTTCATAACATTAGTCTAGCTGAATAGAATAGCATAGACTCATATCAATAATTCAATTCAATCGAATTATTTAGGTGTAGCCAAACCCCGTTGGCAAATTATAATTTTTGAAAATATTTGTGAGAATGACGTCATGATGTCGTACTGTATTAACAGTCTGTTTGAGGATGCCGTCATTATATGACTTTGTCATAACACATCATACAATAGTGGAAGAATGATTTTTTTGATCGAATTCTCACTACGTATTCCTGTATTTATAACTCTATCACCTTTTTATCATCTCTGCACCAAGTTACATGGTACATGAGTGATAAATAAAATAAATTTTGATATTTTAAATCATCTTCGTCTAGCTGAAACAAGTAGCATAGACTATACTTTAAACCGTTTTAAAAATGATTACGAGCCTACATATATACATATATATACTTTTCAAAGGCACATAGTGCGTATTTAGCTTGATGTCAAAATTTTGAAGTCTAGCATAGCTAGGAGTTTTGGAAAACTTATGTCTCCACTAATAATCAATTGCTTAGTAATCTATCTGTTCCTATTATCCTCAATATTCTGTTTACACACAGCTATACCCAGTTCGTCAAACCACACTTATGAATTCATTTACTTGCCACAATCGTATGAGTTTAAGAACTTGTCCTAGACAGACCTTTGGCGTCCATTCGTTGAGGGGTTCATAAACATTTCATATAACTATGAGTCAAGAATGTCACATAAGTATGAGTTTTAAGAACTCGTAGTTAACCTTATATTCTCTACCTATAACCTATCTATCTATTATACACATGAGAAAAGATTCACCTTTTCAACACGTATATAGCAAATAGCGCGACACAAACATTTCAATGATTATCAGTGCCAGAAACTAAGTGGTTTTTCCACCAAGTACAATTCCCCACCCATAACAAGGAATCATACAACTCAGCTACTGACATGTGTCTTCAATTGAATCCCCACCTAAACCTACTCCCTTCTCAATACGAATTTCATTTAATTCGTATCCATAATCCTTTCCTGAATCTGTACTAATTCATAGTACAACTGTCACACAACATTCTTGTCATAAACTGTTCAATCATTAGATTGATTCTTCTCCCTGCTATCACCTTATCAGATCACGGGGTGATCTTATCGTATATATTACGATTCATTTCTATTCTATGATCGTTTTGTTTTAGGATCTCCTATCACTGTACTTTTAGTCTTTTAGACTCCATCTATTCACCATTACTGTTCAACTTTATTATTAGAGTTAGGGAACTCTGTGTCTTAACAACTCGCCGAGATTCGTCTTTGAATCTTACCAACACACTAACTCTATTTGAGTTAGTACTTATCCTAATCACTACGGTTATTAGTCTCAGGTATTCCTACCCAAGCTTCATAACCAACAGCTTTGATACCAACTGTGAAAGTCCCGAATCCGGGTTCCAAATCACCGCGGATCCGGTACAATCATTCTATCACTATTTGCGGAAGATATAAACATAAATTGTTTATACAATAAACGTGCACATTATATCTCAAGCTGAACTTGGCTTCAAATAAACACAATTCATTATCCTATCTAACATGCAACATTATCATCATACTATACTATTACAATTTAGCTGCACATAAAATTCCAAGCTGAACTTGGCTTAATCCTTTCCTATATCTGACGTATGCTTCTTAATCTCCAATGTTAAATCATGATATAGCAAGGGTGAGCATAAGATTGCCCAGGAAGTTTAAGTTCAATAATTTAACGATATATCATGATTGAAAGAATCTGAATAATAAGCTGGCTATAATTCAACAATACAATTATGAACTAGCATGAACAAACTTTTGACTGAACAAGTACTGAACATGAACAAATATATCTGGACTAACTGGTAATGAAGGTGATCTGCCTTTCATACCTGACTTATACATGTAATATGTACAGAGTATAATTCTACAATGGCAATCAGCAATGATTATCCATAAGCATATCTGAATGAAATAACTCTTAGTAGAGTTAAGTAAAACTTGTCTGGTTCGTTGATTATCGTTATGCATTATAATAAGCTTTGTCTGGTCGAAGACCTAATATATAAATTATATCGATATACAAATTAGAATAATATCATCACATTAATTAAAATAACCTAAACACATAACACATAACCCTATCAGTCTATAACACATATAAGACTCGGTATCAAGTCAAACTATTGCAGTCTGAGTTAAACCCGACACAAATCTGTCATCCCGACGGTCTAGTCGGACAAATCTCGAGTTTAAGTTCAATTAAACTCTGCCTAACACTTAACAGTTATCTCATATAACAATCAAAATATTTTTCCAAGTCTCATAAAAATTTTCAAATTATTATTATTATTTATCTTAATTTTTCAATCATTAATAACGTATTTAAATGAATTAAATATCACTTAATTCTGTTATCATTAATATTTATTTAATATCAAATATTAATGAAATATATGTCATAATATTATAATATATTTATAATATCACAAAGTATTTTTAATACTTTAAAATCACATTTATATGTTTTTTAAATAATTAAATCCATTATCCGATAATTGCTATTATTTAATATTTTCATGACAAAATATCAAAAGTTATATTTTATAACTTAAAATATTTTTATAACACTTAAATCATTTTTATATGATTTTTTAATTATTAATTCTATTTTTCCATAATTTATTTAATATATTTATTAAATAAACTAATTACCAATAATAATAATTTATTAATGAATTTCATCACAAAATATCAAAAGTTATTAACAATAATTTAAAATATTTTCTTATACAATAATATTATTTGTCATTATTAAAAACATTTTTTAAATAATTTATTTAATATTATAATTAAATAAATAAATACCTTTTATATTCCAAAAATATCAAATATTTTTTAAATACACTCAAAATAATTAAAAACTATTTTTCAGGCTTTAAAATAATTTTTCATAATTTATTATGTATTTTTAATAATTAATATTTATTTTTCTCTAATTATTTAATAAAATAATTCAATTTCCGAAATTAAGTGTCACTAAAGGGTCCTATAGCGACAGAACCATTGCTCTAGGTGTTCTTGGTGTGTTCTTGCGCATTTTCAGAAACTCATATCAGTTAACAAGTTGGCAACTTTGACCACATTTTGATCTGTGATCCCAAGGGTTTCTAGGCTGCTTGATGATATAAATGTGACGCCCCCAAAATAAGGTATACATCACCCATCTTGAGTCGCCAGATACATGGTATAGAATTCAAATACAACTTAATAATACAACTGTCGTGTACAATACGACAGAACATAAACTGTGAGTTTGAATACAAATATTGTCTTCTAGAGAGTATCCATACTCAAAAGGAGTCCTCATTGCAATTATTATCACACTATTACATAGAATAGTGAGGACAACTAATGCTATCATCTAGGACCATCACTCTGTTCCCCGACTAGTCCCAGCTACGTTCTCATTTCCTGAAGAGAACAGTGAAAGAAAGGGTGAGCTCAACTAGCCCAATAAGAAATATTATGACTAAGATAATGCAGAATAAATTATCATTAGTCTTCAATAATGTTAAATTGATAAAATACAATAGACATCAAGTTTAACAGCAGCGGAACCAACAATCCATTAGAAGAGTCAAGTAGAAAATAAAATCTACTATCTTTTATGATTTAAAAGGTTTTTCATGACTTTTATCGATGAGACTCAGCTTAAAAAATAATTCACATCATCAATCACCCCTGCACTACGGCCAATGATATTCTTTAGTATCACGACCACGAATTATCCATGCACTACGGGCCAAAGATATTCGTGTTTTCATCAACGGTCCTGATCATGCCATAAAACAATTCATCTTTGCACTACAGCTAAAGAGAATCCATAGCCATAATCATACCAAAAACTGTCCATCAATGCATTACGGGCCAATGAGGACTTTTTCCACATCATTTGTAAGATTACGGTCATGATTACACCGAATAATCCCTGGTCATAATCATACCAAGTCCATAACTAGGTGAAATAAAAGAGTTAGTAGAACCTGTATCTAACACGGTATAGACTTCGCAAGAGTTTATGACTAACATACCCGTGATAATTTCATTCAGGTTCCTCGTCACGAAAAAAAACGCTCTCTCTTAAACTACCGGCTTTGGCTTGTCTGGGACATCTTTTGGCATCACTATCCTAGCTGGACTTGACTTCACCATATCACAAAATCGAGCTAGGTGACCTTCTCTTCCACAATTAAAACACGCTTTGGATTGCTGCGTACAGTTTGGACGGATGTGTCCCTCCTATCCGTATTTGGAACATACGACCGGTGGTCGTTCTTCTTCCTTTGAAACAGGTGCTGGTACCGACGTCTTCACGTCATTGTTGAACCTTCTCTTCTTGAAATGTCCATTCTTATTATTTTGGCCATGATTACCACCGAAGTGGTTACCATTTTTGGCATGTTGATTACCTCCATGCTTATTGTCACTGCTTGGATGACTGTTATCACCGGTATTATCATTTTACCGGCTGCTCTCTTTTGGTTGCGTTGACTCGTTATCGCGCTCTACTAACTGAGCCCTATTTACAACATCTGAATACAAACACAGTTTATGAGAAATAAGATATTGACGTATTTCCGACTTCAAACCTCTTAAAAACATCCGCGTCATTCTTTCTTCATTATCAACCAAGTGGGACGCAAATCGGGATAACTCGGCAAACTTGGCTTCGTACTGCGACACGGTCATGTTGTTTTGCTCCAACTTGATATATTCCACCTCCTTCATGTGACGAATGCTTTCGGGAAAGTACTTGTCGTTGAACAGCTCCTGGAATTTCTCCCAAGACATTTTGAGTGCGTCAGGCTGGGTACGTTTTATAGATTCCCACCAGTGATATGCCTCTTCACGCAACATAAAGGTGGAAAAGGGAACCTTTTGCTCCTCGGAGCATCCCAAAACATCAAATATCTTGGTGATCTGCTTTAACCACGTCTCCGCCTTAAGTGGTTCTGGCTTTCCCAAAAACTCCGGTGGTCCCAGCTCCTTGAACTGCTTAGCGGTGACCAACCGTGGGTTGCCATTATTTTTACCTGCATTATGAACAGGAGCCGCCTTCGCCTGATGTGGCATGAATTCTAAAAAACTCCTAAACGTATCGTCGTTCGTTAATTGATCAGTGTTGTTGTTTACAGGAGGATTATCGCCATCCTGTTGCACATTGTCTTGATTATTGATCTGTGTAGACTCAACGGTCTCCTGTGCTTCATTGCTTATCTCAACATTTTCAGATGCCATTTTCAAATACTGTTACAAAATAAGGGTTAATTAACATATCACATATTATCTCTATATTCTGACCGACCAATTAAATAACAAGTAAACTTAGGTAGGTCATACTAGCGAAGGAATTTCCCGTCTCTCCCCTCCTAGTTCTATTCTCACATCTTAGCCAGGGATCATATCCCTAAGCTTTGATACCAACTGTGATGCCCCCAAAATAAGGTATACATCACCCATTTTGAGTCGCCAGATACATGGTACAGAATTCAAATACAACTTAATAATACAATTGTCGTGTACAATACGACAGAACATAAACTGTGAGTTTGAATACAAATATTGTCTTCTAGAGAGTATCTACACTCAAAAGGAGTCCTCGTTACAATTATTATCACACTATTATATAGAATAGTGAGGACTACTAATGCTATCATCTAGGACCATCACTCTGTTCCCCGACTAGTCCCAGCTACATTCTCATTTCCTGGAGAGAATAATGAAAAAAAGGGTGAGCTCAACTAGCCCAGTAAGAAATATTATGACTAAGATAATGCAGAATAAATTATCATTAGTCTTCAACAATGTTAAACTGATACAATACAATAGACATCAAGTTTAACTGCAGCAGAACCAACAATCCATTAAAAGAGTCAAGTAAAGAATAAAATCTACTATCTTTTATGATTTAAAAGGTTTTTCATGACTTTTATCGCTGAGACTCAGCTTAAAAAATAATCCACATCATCAATCACCCCTGCACTACGGCCAATGATATTCTTTAGTATCACGACCACGAATTATCCATGCACTACAGGCCAAAGATAATCGTGTTTTCATCAACGGTCCTGATCATGCCATAAAACAATTCATCTTTGCACTACGGCTAAAGAGAATCCATAGTCATAATCATACAAAAAACTGTCCATCAATGCACTATGGGCCAATGATGACTTTTTCCACATCATTTGTAGCATTACGGTCATGATTACACTGAATAATCCCTGGTCATAATCATACCAAGTCCATCTATGCACTACAGGCCACAGATGACTTTCAACATAATATAAACATGAGGATGATGACAATGACATAAGAATTCAATAAAATAAGTTCAAGAATTAATTTGTCCAGGAACCAATAACGTTCAAATTGTCAACATGATACTGCTTTGAGGAGTAAAATTCAAGAATTCTTAGAAGAATATTTTCATGAAAAGATATTAGAAAAAGAGCAAATATCAAAAATATTCCACTAATTTCATGGAGTATAGAAGTCAAAGTTTTAACCAACTGAGTATAATAAAAGAATGAAATAACAAAAGAAATCACCATGCATCTGGTACTTCGCATAGACAGGTTATTCCAACAGAATAATAATAACGAAACTAGGTCAGGTGAAATTCACACCAACAGGATGTTCCAACAGAATAATAAAGACGGAACCAGGTCCGGCGTAAATCGCACAGACAGGATATTTCGACAGATTAATAAATAATGGAACCAGGTCCGACGTAAAAATAATGGAACCAGGTCCTGCGTAAAACACACAGATAGGATATTCCGACAGAATAATAAAGAATAAAATAATAGAAGAATTTCACAATGTATGCGGTACTTCAAATAAACAGGTTATTCCAACAAAATAATAAAAAATAGAATAACAGAAGTTCTCTTCATGAATACAAAAGAAATAACACCCCTTACGGGTACAACAAATAATAACCCTTACCGTTTTAAAGAAGAACTGAAATAAAGAAGTAGATAAGTAGCATAATATTTTTCTTCTTTCTCTCTATAGTTTTTCTCTATAGTTTCTCTCTCTAGGGTTCAGTGAATTCGTAAGAAAATAATGAAGGAATGCGCTTCAATTTATAAGAAAATGGAATGCATAGTAACTAATCCATGAACGGTCCATATTGATTTACTTTAATCTGACGGTCCATATTTAAAGAAAAATCTTTTAAATAAAATATAATATATTCTATTTATAGAATAACTTTAATAAAGTATTCTGTTTTATATAAAAAGATGTTTCTATTTTATTACGTTAATAATACGAATAAAACAAAACTTCATTATCGCTAAATAATTCATATTATTAATTGACAATAATTGAATCAAACTGAGTGACTAATCACGTAAGCCTCAATAATCAATACCGTATGCTACTATGCAACCACACGTATTATTGTACTTTTACTACCGAGAAGTTCAACAGTATCAACGGTAAAACTTCCGCCGTTATTTTTAATAAAATATTTTTGTTATTTTCTCAATCCGACAATAATTCCATTGTGGGGTCCACCAATAATTGTGCCGTCGTACGAATATTCCCAGACAAAAATAATATTCTCCGACCAATCGAATATAATACAACAACTTGCATACTTTGCAAAATTTATAAATACTACCCACAACTATGACATTATCTCAAATTCACACCATAATATTAAAAAAAATATTTCGAAAAATTAAATCTTTATTTTCTAAAATCTGGGGTTTCACAATCTCCCCTCCTAATGAAATTTCGCCCTCGAAATTTCGTATGTACATGGTATGCCGAACAGATGAGGACACTTCGTCAGATTCTAACTCTTGAGGTATAACCTTTGAGTGTTGAATACATTCCAGGATTTTAACAGGTACATCTTCATACGTTAAATTATCCGCTATCTCGTCCGGTTCTAAATCAATAATGTGGTTCGGGTCGTCCACATATTTACGTAACATCAATACGTTAAAAAATGTTATGAACACGCAACATACTTGGCGGTAAAACGAGTTTATAAGCCACAGTTCCTACTTGATCGAGGATTTCAAATGGGACAATTAAATCGAGGGTTGAGATTTCCTCTCTTCATCAATTCTTGCTTCTAGAATAACGCTCTCTTGAACCTTCTTCTTAGTATTCATCAGCTCCGGGTCCGTAGCTTGCACGGCTTTAACTTTATCGATTAAAGTCGATTCTAATCGTATATTCGTTATCTTCACGTGGGTCCCTAGAGTCTTTAACTCTATCTTCATCATTTGTAGGTTATACGAAATGGGTCTTTGTGTTAACAACATCTCACTCGCATACGATCTTCTACTCAACGCGTCAGCTATCACGTTCGCACTTCCCGATGATATTGAATGGTACGATCGTAATCTTCAACAGCTCGAGCCAACGTCTTTGGCACATAATACATTCGTTTTAGTTGAAAAAAAATATTTGAGGGTTTAAGAAATTGATTTTGTACTGGGGTCAATACAAAATTCGATTTCATGCTTTAAGGGTAGGCTAGGAAGTCTTCAAGAATACGTCAGGAAAT
Source organism: Panax notoginseng (assembly GCA_016801055.1). NCBI lineage: Eukaryota > Viridiplantae > Streptophyta > Magnoliopsida > Apiales > Araliaceae > Panax > Panax notoginseng. Next base: position 81,917,436 of record CM029020.1, on the reverse strand, counting down.
TAATTAACAATAGAAATATCATTCAAAACTGTGACTCTCTTCACAGACTTGGATAACACGTCACATTGATACCTATCAACTTGCCATCGTCATTTACAACGTCTCCTATGGAAAGTTTGGCTTCGGTGTATTCCACACCAGGAAGTCAATAACGAAAGGAATGGGGATCTTTACTTATGGCTTGATATGACAATGATTGACTTTAGTGGTTTGGTTGCTTGAATTCGCATAATAGGTTGGTTAGGAATATGAAAGCTAACAACCTTACGAAAAGCATGATGAGCAATTAACCAATCGTTTCCAAAAATCACATCAATGCAAGTATTTTCAAAGAGATAAGATCGACAGGTAACGTGAAAGTGTTGATTTGAACAAGATTTATAAATAGTGGAAGTAACGAAAGTTTCTCCCAACTGAGTTTAAACAGATATATCAAAGTCTAACTTCTCTGGAGTTAAGTTCAAATATTGAACATAACTAGGTGAAATAAAAGAGTTAGTAGAACCTGTATCTAACACGGTATAGACTTCGCAAGAGTTTATGAGTAACATACCCGTGATAATTTCATTCAGGTTCCTCGTCAGGAAAAAAACGCTCTCTCTTAAACTACCGGCTTTGGCTTGTCTGGGACATCTTTTGGCATCGCTATCCTAGCTGGACTTGACTTCACCATATCACAAAATCGAGCTAGGTGACCTTCTCTTCCACAATTAAAACACGCTTTGGATTGCTGCGTACAGTTTGGACGGATGTGTCCCTCCTATCCGTATTTGGAACATACGACCGGTGGTCGTTCTTCTTCCTTTGAAACAGGTGCTGGTACCGACGTCTTCACGTCATTGTTGAACCTTCTCTTCTTGAAATGTCCATTCTTATTATTTTGGCCATGATTACCACCGAAGTGGTTACCATTTTTGGCATGTTGATTACCTCCATGCTTATTGTCACTGCTTGGATGACTGTTATCACCGGTATTATCATTTTACCGGCTGCTCTCTTTTGGTTGCGTTGACTCGTTATCGCGCTCTACTAACTGAGCCATATTTACAACATCTGAATACAAACACAGTTTATGAGAAATAAGATATTGACGTATTTCCGACTTCAAACCTCTTAAAAACATCCGCGTCATTCTTTCTTCATTATCAACCAAGTGGGATGCAAATCGGGATAACTCGGCAAACTTGGCTTCGTACTGCGACACGGTCATGTTGTTTTGCTCCAACTTGATATATTCCACCTCCTTCATGTGACGAATGCTTTCGGGAAAGTACTTGTCGTTGAACAGCTCCTGGAATTTCTCCCAAGACATTTTGAGTGCGTCAGGCTGGGTACGTTTTATAGATTCCCACCAGTGATATGCCTCTTCACGCAACATAAAGGTGGAAAAGGGAACCTTTTGCTCCTCGGAGCATCCCAAAACATCAAATATCTTGGTGATCTGCTTTAACCACGTCTCCGCCTTAAGTGGTTCTGGCTTTCCCAAAAACTCCGGTGGTCCCAGCTCCTTGAACTGCTTAGCGGTGACCAACCGTGGGTTGCCATTATTTTTACCTGCATTATGAACAAGAGCCGCCTTCGCCTGATGTGGCATGAATTCTAAAAAACTCCTAAACGTACCGTCGTTCGTTAATTGATCAGTGTTGTTGTTTACAGGAGGATTATCGTCATCCTGTTGCACATTGTCTTGATTATTGATCTGTGTAGACTCAACGGTCTCCTGTGCTTCATTGCTTATCTCAACATTTTCAGATGCCATTTTCAAATACTGTTACAAAATAAGGGTTAATTAACATATCACATATTATCTCTATATTCTGACCGACCAATTAAATAACAAGTAAACTTAGGTAGGTCATACTAGCGAAGGAATTCCCCGTCTCTCCCCTCCTAGTTCTATTCTCACATCTTAGCCAGGGATCATATCCCTAAGCTTTGATACCAACTGTGATGCCACCAAAATAAGGTATACATCACCCATTTTGAGTCGCCAGATACATGGTACAGAATTCAAATACAACTTAATAATACAACTGTCGTGTACAATACGACAGAACATAAACTGTGAGTTTGAATACAAATATTGTCTTCTAGAGAGTATCTATACTCAAAAGGAGTCCTCGTTACAATTATTATCACACTATTATATAGAATAGTGAGGACTACTAATGCTATCATCTAGGACCATCACTCTGTTCCCCGACTAGTCCCAGCTACATTCTCATTTCCTGGAGAGAATAGTGAAAAAAAGGGTGAGCTCAACTAGCCCAGTAAGAAATATTATGACTAAGATAATGCAGAATAAATTATCATTAGTCTTCAACAATGTTAAACTGATACAATACAATAGACATCAAGTTTAACTGCAGCGGAACCAACAATCCATTAAAAGAGTCAAGTAAAGAATAAAATCTACTATCTTTTATGATTTAAAAGGTTTTTCATGACTTTTATCGCTGAGACTCAGCTTAAAAAATAATCCACATCATCAATCACCCCTGCACTACGGCCAATGATATTCTTTAGTATCACGACCACGAATTATCCATGCACTACGGGCCAAAGATAATCGTGTTTTCATCAACGGTCCTGATCATGCCATAAAACAATTCATCTTTGCACTACGGCTAAAGAGAATCCATAGTCATAATCATACAAAAAACTGTCCATCAATGCACTATGGGCCAATGATGACTTTTTCCACATCATTTGTAACATTACGGTCATGATTACACCGAATAATCCCTGGTCATAATCATACCAAGTCCATCTATGCACTACAGGCCACATATGACTTTCAACATAATATAAACATGAGGATGATGACAATGATATAAGAATTCAATAAAACAAGTTCAAGAATTAATTTGTCCAGGAACCAATAACGTTCAAATTGTCAACATGATACTGCTTTGTGGAGTAAAATTTAAGAATTCTTAGAAGAATATTTCCATGAAAAGATACTAGATGAAGCGCAAATATCAAAGATATTCCACTAATTTCATGGAGTATAGAAGTCAAAGTTTTAACCAACTGAGTATAATAAAGAATGGAATAACAAAAGAAATCATCATGCATGCGGTACTTCGCATAGACAGGTTATTCCAACAGAATAATAATAACGGAACCAGGTCAGGTGAAATTCACACCAACATGATGTTCCAACAGAATAATAAAGACGGAACCAGGTCCGGCGTAAAACCCACAGACAGGATATTTCGACAGAATAATAAATAATGGAACCAGGTCCGGCGTAAAACACACAGACAGGATATTCCGACAGAATAATAAAGAACAAAATAATAGAAGAATTTCACCATGTATGCGGTACTTCGAATAAACTGGTTATTCTAACAGAATAATAAAAAATAGAATAACATAAGTTCTCTTCATGAATACAAAAGAAATAACACCCCTTACGGAAATAACAAATAATATCCCTTACCGTTTTAAAGAAGAACTGAAATAAAGAAGTAGTTAAGTGGAAGAATACTTTTCTTCTTTCTCTTTATAGTTTTTCTCTATAGTTTCTCTCTCTAGAGTTCAGTGAATTCGTAAGAAAATAATGAAGGAATGAGCTTCTATTTATAGGAAAATGGAATGCATAGTAACTAATCCATGAACGGTCCAGATTGATTTACTTTAATCTGACGGTCTATACTTAAAGAAAAATCTTTTAAATAAAATATAATATATTCTATTTATAGAATAACTTTAATAAAGTATTCTGTTTTATATAAAAAGATGTTTCTGTTTTATTACGTTAATAATACGAATAAAACAAAACTTCATTATCGCTAAATAATTCATATTATTAATTGACAATAATTGAATCAAACTGAGTGACTAATCATGTAAGCCTCAATAATCAATACCGTATGCTACTATGCAACCACACGTATTATTGTACTTTTACTACCGAGTAGTTCAACAGTATCAACGGTAAAACTTCCGCCGTTATTTTTAATAAAATATTTTTGTTGTTTTTTCAATCCGACAATAATTTCGTCGTGGGGTCCACCAATAATTATGTTGTAGAACGAATATTCCCCAACAAAAATAATATTCCCCGACCAATCGAATATAATACAACAACTTGCATACTTTACAAAATTTATAAATACTACCCACAACTATAACATTATCTCAAATTCACACCATAATATTAAAAAAAAATATTTCGAAAAATTAAATCTTTATTCATAAAATTTAGGGATTCACAATAAACATGTAGTATTAATGTAATACTACACTTATAAACAAACATCATGCCTAAACAACATCAAAGCAGTGCATTATTAACCTCCAAAATGTCTGACAACCCTGTTCTTCATTTCTGGGTTTTCCAGAAAATGAAGAACAGACGAAGGTGCTATATTAGATCATTGTAGCTTCCAGTATATGTATTATTTGCGTGATATAATGGTTGGATCGTATAGAGAACATGTCAGGCTATAATTAAATATCATTAGATACTAACAACAACATCACATATGACATAACAAGCCTGGTCAAACTACTGACAAAAACTTTGTTCTTGAAGATTCTAGGTTTTCCAGAATCTTCATCCGAGCAGTCGGTCAACGGTGGTTTGACCACTCCTAATTTTGATTCTGAGATATATCATGGTGATGTAATGACTTTATTATGTAGACTACATGCCAGGCTACAACTACAAAATGACAACTGGGCCAAAACATTAACATACAGCAAGATCAAGGACGTTAAAAATCTTGTCAGACCACTGATAAAATTTTTGGGTTACCCAGATTGTGATTTTTGTGAACGGTCAACGCCTTTTGACTGCACATATCTAGAGATCTAGGCATGGTATGACCATGAGTAAAGTTCAAGATTACAGTACACATGACATAGAACAAATGTATAACTTAAAACAACTCGAATCAAAAACAGAGAAGGATTTACATGCCCTGACATTAGCTTGTTAGGCCATATTTCCAACTTTTCTCAGATTTCAAAAATCATCAAATCCGAGCATTTTGATGTTATGGATCTGGGATTTAACAACCCAGATCACTAAAAGACACCTTACTACATAACTTTAACCCACCAATTACAACATCAAACATCAAATCATAAAATTTTAAGATTTGGGATTTTTACCACTTTGAGCTTTGATCTTGGATTCTAACCCTTGAATTTGATCCTTAGCTTGCTACAAGATGATCATGGTCTAACTTCTGACTCCCTCTCACTCTAAAATTTTGAAATGGATGAGAGAGAAAATGTTGGCAAGAATGAAAAAAATAAAGTAAGGTTGCTACTTACTTTAGTTTTTAATTTTGCTAGATTCATGTATATAGTGGGTATAGGTGGCACAAAAATCAGATTTGGGATAGATTTGAGCACATGTTGTATATCTACATAGATGAGTCACCAAGATTTGGACATATTCTTTACTTAATGTGTAAGAAAAGGAGTAAATGGGTCATTTCCTTTTTATTTTTAATGGCATTCTATTAAATGGCCAAACCCTTAGGGTTTAGGGTATAGGGTTTGAACCATTTAGGATTTAGGGTTTGAACCCTTAAGTTAGCAATTTAGTTTCTAGCATTTTCGAATTTCGATTTTCAAAATAGAAAATTAATATTTCTAAATTATAATTAGGATTTTCTAATTATATTAAAATTTACTAATCATTATTCAAGCTTACTAATTAGGATTATTATATTCCTAATTAAAATTGCTAATTTAGCAATTAGGTTTCATAATTCGTCATTAGGGTTTATAACCCAAGAATTAGGGTTTAAAATAGAAAAATAATATTTCTAATTTAGAAATTAGATTTCTTAATTAGATTAGGATTTTATTATAACTTGGAAATTAGGATTAACATTTCCTAATTAATATTAAAATTATTAAACTAACAATCAGGCTTTTCCCTAATTATAATTAGGGTTCTTAAACTAAAAATTAGGGTTTCAAATTTTGAAATTAGAGTTTTCTAACTGAACGCTGACGTTCATAATATAAGATTAGAGTTTGCCACAGATATAGTTTATCTGGTCACCCTTGACCCTTAATCACATAATGTACACATATACAACCATATACACAGAACATATTTACGTATATCCTTAATCCTGAATAATTCAACGAAAGATTTGTAAATCCAAAAATTTCTTTTCAGAAATATCAAATCCATACACTTATTTTCTATCTAGGTTTATTATTTAACATTAAATCAATAAAATTAAAATTTTAAAATTTTTATAAATTCTCGGGTTGTCACAACAATCATCAGCAGAAAATTAAAACATGATCATAATTAAATCTATTACATAAGCTTCATAAATAAAAGGTAAACTAAACGTCGTCTAATCAAGCATCGTGCCCTTACTTTGCTTGTAGAAAATCTTCAAACTTGTTAACTTCATCTGTATTGTTTTGTGCAAGAGTGAGCAAATAATTGCCCATAAGAAGGATAATATACAATAACGTTTAATGAATGACAATTAACTGAGCTTTCAATGGTAAAGTATTCTTACCGGAATGATAAACTTTAATTCAATAGTTATGAGTTCAAAGGAACAATGAACGTTTAAGTTAACAATAGATATCAACATCAAAGAATACACTGAGGGTCAAAAGACCACGAACTATACTCTAGGTTTTCAAGTATTTTTACTTTAACCTTTGACAATCTAAAAGACTATAATCATCATCTATGTCCTAGGTTAACAGGTGTTTCTACTGTAACATTTAATAGTCTAAATGACTATATGGACCATTATCCCGTACTCCAGGTGATCAGCCCTTTGTACTATGTATTGCGCAAACATTTTAACGCTATTGCATAGCTCTAAAATAATCCCCTAATATAGGGTTGTTCATCTCAGCCTAGATTATCAGGTTCTGAGCCAAAGGAAGTTTGGTTGGGAATTAACTTCAAAGGAATTCTAGATCTTTAGAATGCTCATCAACCAAGTACTGGTTGAATCAGATAGAGACCAATAACTATTCAAGAGCTTGATTATAATATCTTCATGAACAATGTATATCGATAAATCAATAAGAGCCAGAGTATTAACGACTTCTAAATTGAACAAGTGTAATCATTGACAACATTCTTGCAAAATTGTGTGGGTACATAAGCAAACCAAAAGAGGTTTGGTTTGGATTGACTTCAAGTGTAATTTAGAGTTTAGAACATTCATCAACTAAGGATTAGTTGATTTGGTAAAGAATCGCTAGGCAACTTAGAGTTCGGTACAATAATGTAAGATAGTGCAATGACATTGGAGAACGAAGATCAAACAACAGTTATTAGTAGCTGAATAAACACATTTCCTACAACAAAAGTACAGACTTTGAATAACCAAGGTAACCTCATTTGGAATAAAGAAATAAAGATTAATTAACTTGCTCAACAATAAATGAGGGTTAAAGAACTTGCATAACAATAAATTGCTCAACAACAGATTAGAAATAGAGAACTTGCAAAAGTATATCATGACAGTGAAAAGTAACCTTGCTGAATAATAAAGTAGCAAAGGTTAGGGAACTTGCCTCTTGCGTAAGTTGTACAATTACAGCTCACGTACTCTAATATCCTACACATACCATTAGGATTATCACATCAATTAGCTACATACATTAACCTCATAGATTCAATTATCATCTTAGTTAAGTTATAACCTTTAGTTTAAGATTTAACCATAATACAAAACCACATAACACAAATCCAAAAACTCATTAACACATAAATAAGACTTTTAACATCCAAATCACATTTTCAACTCTTATTAATCAATACCACATTTCTCCTTAATTGAACTCGAAGTTCAATCAAGTGTTTAAGTCTTCGTAAGACTCATTGGTTTTATATTAATCACCTTCCATATCTTATAATGTTCATCTAAGAATCACAGGTGTTAACTCCATAACACCCATTCATTATTCATTGTGTACTTTAAATCATAACATAACATGTTCGTAACTTATTAATCATTTTTACAAAGTTGAAATTATCAATGACATGACACGATTCTGTTTTAACCTTATTGTTACATGTTCGACACATTAACATAACCTTAGACCAAGTTATAGTGGTATCCCAGGTCTGCAGCAGTAGCAGAAGCTGTGACGCCCCCAAAATAGGTATACAACACCCATTCTGAGTCGCCAAAATATATGGTACAGAAACAACTACACCTTTATTATTACAACACAAGAACTGTGAGTTTAAATACAAATATTGTTATCTAGACAATATCCACACTCAAATAAGTCCTCATTACAATTATTAATACATTATTTCACAAAAATGGTGAGGACTACTAAAATAACTTCTAGAACCATCATTCCATACCCCGACTAGTACTCGCTACATTTTTCGCCTCCTGAGAAAATGGAACAAAAAGGAAAAGGGTGAGCTCAACTAGCCCAGTAAAGAATATTATGACTAAGATAACACATAACAAATTATCGTTAGTCTTCAACAGGGAAAAATCTAATAGAATACAATAGACAACAAGTTTTAAATCAATATTCACAGCGAAAAATAATAATTCATAGAAGAGCTACGTAGAGAATGAAATCTACTATTATCTATGAATTTAAAAGTCCATCATCAATATTTTATCCATGTAACATCAATCAATAATTATCTTTGCACTACAAGCCAAAGATATTCATCAGTTGGTCATGTTCATCTCAACACCTGTTCATCTTTGCACTACGGGCCAGAGATATTCATCAGTTGGTCATGTTCATCTAAACACATGTTCATCTTTGCACTACGGGCCAAAGGTATTCATCAGAAATCATTCATCTTTGCACTACAGGCCAAATATATTCATTAATATCATCATTTAGGACTGAGGATGATGAAAAATATTTAAAAAAAAACGAATCTAGTGAAACAAAAGAGTAGATATTAAAGATTCGTATTTCAGCTATTCCATGTCCAAAAATACCTCATAAATAATCATAGTGGAGTAAAATTCAAGAATGATCAAAATATTGATACAATCAAAGCTAGTATCCAGAATGGATATTATGGACAAAAAGAAGAAAATTTCATTTTTCGGTGAATAGTGCCGTATTCGTGAATAGTACCGTATACGTGAATAGTGTCGTATATGTGAATAGTAACTCCGACACCAAAAGATAGAAATTTCACAAAAAACATCATTATGTTTCGTGAATAGTACTCGTGAATAGTAACTCGTGAATAATAACTCATGAATGGTAACCTCGACATGAAAAAGTTCCAAATTTGATAAAAAGTTTCAACCAATATTTCGGCATAATGATATTGAAGAAATAATATTATTTATGAAGAAAATAGCATCCCTTACCTGGTAAAGACAGTACTTCTAGTTGAAACACCAGATATAAGCTATGACTTGAACTTGTACCGTTTAACAACACTCAAAGTATTAAAATACTCACAAGAATACGCTCACTAATATAGAGAGAGAAAGTGATAGAAGATTTTAGTTTCTGGTGTAATTTTCAATTTTTAACATAAGCACCATATTTATAGAAAAATGCTTAGAACACCAAAGCAGAAAATTGAATATAATAATATTATTTATAAACAAAATTCCTAAGCACACCACCAACTGATTTCAACCATTTAACACATGCCCCTCAATTGAAAAAAATCGTTTTTCTTAAAGATAATAATTAAAACTTCTAAAAATCAATTAGTTCAGAATTACGGAACTTCAATAATTCATAATAAATAGCTCTTTAATCAGAAAATTCAAATCTTGCGAGTTTTTATAGGAAATTCAATTCTCTACAACTTTGCAGAAGAAAATTTTTCCGAACTCCAAACAGAAATTGACCGAAATCCATAAACGGACGATTTTACAAGCTATAATCATATTTTAGTCAAGAAATGGATCCACCGACACACAAAACATGTGTTAATCATTTAATGCAATAAAAATACTCTTTCTCCTCATATACTCATATATCCCACATTAATTGTAAAAATATCACCATTAATATATTATTAAAATAATATATTTAAATGAATTATTTTATCAGAAAAAGATAAAATATTAATTTTCAACAATTGCCACATTAAAAATTTTCTCCATCTATATCTACATAAAATTAATATTTTTCTCATCATATAAATCAATAATTAATTATTCACAAATAATATTACAGAATCACAGTACTGGCAATCAAGCCGTTCCTAGAAAAGAGGGGGTTTTCCAATAAGGATCTCTCCTTACTGGCGCGCAATTAGATGACCAAACCTCTCCTTAAACAGAACTTTCTAGACATTGCCAATAATGTTATCTAATAATATTATTCAGATAATATGAATTATTGCTCCGATAATAGAAAATAATGTGTAGTGACAATTATTAAAACAACAGTAATATAAAATATCAACGCGGCAATTATCAATAAAATAAAATACTGAACAGTAATTACTGTAACCATTATTGAGTAGTGTCGTCTTACGTAAGAATCAATAATTGGTGCAATACAGTGTGCTACTGTGCAACACCGCGTATTACTGTGTTTTAACCACCGGGTCTTCCAACAGTATTAACGGTAACAACTATGACGTTATTTAACAACTTGTTTTTGTCGTTTTCTTCATCCAATCGCTTTCCGTTATGGGGCCCACACAAGGCTGCGCCGTCGTACGAATATTCCCTGACAACAAAAATATTCCACGACCAAACGAATATTCCCCGACAACAATGAATATCTTATGACCACTTGCTTATTTGAAATATTTGCGTATTTTACCTATAACTAACCTTATTAATCAATTTAACCCTTACTATGTCAAAATAATAAATAGAGGAACTTAAATTTTATTTATTAATAATTTGGGGTCTTACAACCTCCCTTACTTATGAAATTTCGTCCTCGAAATTGACGTACGTACCTGGTCTTTCGAAAAGATAAGGATACCTCGCTTTCATTTCCGTTTCCAACTCCCAGGTCATTTCTTCAATAGCATGGTTCCTCCATAAAACTTTAACTTGTGGTATGATCTTCGTGCGTAGGACATGCTCCTTCCTATCCAAGATCTTGACAGGTACCTCTTCATACGTTAAGTCTTCGGCTATCTCGTCTAGTTCTAACTCAATAACGTGGTTTGGGTCTTTCACATATTTACGTAGCACAGATATATGAAAAATATTATGAACACGAGACATACTTAGAGGTAACGCGAGTCTATAGGCCACATTTCCTACTCGATCGAGGATTTCAAATGGACCAATAAATCGAAGGTTTGAGCTTCCCTCACATCGCCAATTCTAGCTTTTGGAATAACAACTTCTTGCATTTTCTTCTTCATATTCATTAACTCCGGTGTGTAGCTTGAGCGATTTTAATTTTATCGATAAAAGTTAATTCTACCCGTATATCATCACATGGGTACCTAGAGTCTTCAACTATATCCTTATCATTTGAAAGTCATACAAAATGGGTCTTTGACAATATTGCACTTGTACTCGTATACGATGTTTTACTCAACACGTCAGCTACCACGTTCGCTTTTTCAGAATGGTATGGTCAGAACATGTGCCGAAATGAGTCTCCTCTTGAGTTCTTCGAAGCTCTTCCCATATTCCTTGCTCCATTCGAATTTTTTATCTCTATGAGTCAACTGAGTTAATGGAGTAGCAATTCGAGAAAATCTTTCCACAAAATCTTCGATAATAACCAGCTAAGCATAGAAAGCTACGTATTTCGATTACTAACTTAGGTTTGCTCTCAACTGTGACTCATATCCCAATCTTGGATAGCACGTCACAATGGCACCTATCAGTTTACTACCACACGAGTATGGCATCCCCTATGGAGAGTCTGGCTTCAATGCATTCCACAAAGGAAGTCACCAGATAGAGGCTCGGTTATCAACTTCTATAGTTGGGTTTTTAACTCATGAAGTCCAATAGGAGCCATTCGATATGAGATTTTAGAAATGGGTTTGGTACCGGGTTCAAAGTCGATACAAAATTCAATATCACGCTCTGGGAGTAAGCCAAGAAATTCTTCAGGAAATACGTCAGGGATTTTACTAACAACAGAAATATCATTCATATCTGACGTATTTTTTGTTCAAGTCCATAACATGGCTAAGAAAGCTTGACATTCGTTTTTCAATAAACGAATGACTTTACGACTTGATATGAAAGAGTTTGACTTCAATGGTTTGGTTGATTGAATTCGAATAACAGGTTGCTTAGGAATATGAAAACTAACAACCTTACAATCAATTTTTGGCATGATGAGTAGTTAACCAATCAATTCCTAAAATCACATCAAAAACAAGTATCTTTCAAGAGATAAGGTCAACAGGTAATATGATGGTGCCAACTTGTATCAAACAAGATTTATAAACAGTGGATGTAACGAAAGTTTCTCCTAACGGAGTTTCAACAGATAAGTCAAAGTCTAATTTTCTCCGGAGTCAAGTTTAAACGTTGAGCACAAGCATGAGAGATAAATGAATGGGTAGCACCGGTATCTAGTAAGGTATAAACTTCGCAAGAATTTATAATTAACTAACCCGTGCTAACTTCGTTTGGGTTCCTCGTATGTTGACCAGTCACGAAAAATGCTCTTCAGGAACCGTTGACTTTGACTTTTATGGGACAGCCTTTTGAGTCACCATCCCCGCTGGACTTGATTTCGATACAGTGCAATCTCGAGCGATATGTCCTTCCTTTCCACAATTATAACATACCTTAAACTGTTGTGGACAGTTTGGGCTGATATGTCCTTCTTTTCCACACTTATAGCATATGACCGGTGGTCGTTCTCCTTCTTGGAACCAGTTGCTGCTAGTGCTGACGTCTTCGTATTGTCATTGTTGAATCTCCTCTTTTTAAAATCTCCTCCCAACTCGCTTCTTCTATTTTCATAGCCACGATTACCACCAGAGTGGTTGTCGTTCTTGTCTGTATTTTTCTTTCTCCGCTGGTTATCATTGTTCTGATGACTGCTGTCACCGATATGATCCTGGTTGTGGTCCCTCAGTTGACCGTACTCGTTATCTCGCTCTAATAATTGAGCCTTGTTGACAACATCTGAATAGAGAGAAAATTTATGAGAAATGAGATATTGACGTATGCCGGGTTTCAAACCTCTCAGAAACATCCGCGTCATACGTTCCTCATTCTCCACCAAATGAGGTGCAAACCTGGACAACTCTGCGAATTTCTCCTCGTACTGGGACACCGTCATGTTATTCTGCTCCAGTCTAATAAACTCTACCTCCTTCATATGGAAAATACTTTCAGGAAAGTATTTTTCGTTGAAAAGTTTCTGAAACATTTCCCAAGACATGCTGAGTGCGGCACGCTGGGTCCGTTTAACAGACTCCCACCAGTAGTCTGCCTCGTCACGGAACATAAAGGTGGCGAATGGAACCTTTTGTTCCTCCGTGCATCCCAAGACATCGAATATCTTGGTAATTTGCTTGACCCACGTTTCCGCTATGATCGGATCCGTCTTTCCCTTAAATTCTCGTGGTCCCAATTCTTTGAACTGCTTGGCTGTGACAAACCGTGAATTGCTATCATTTCCTCCTGTAATTTGAACACGAGTCTCCCTCGTCTAGTTTTGCATGAATTGCAAAAAGCTTCTAAACATCCCATCGTTCATCATCTGCTCATTGGTGTTGTTCACAGAAGGAATATTGTCAGCATGTTGCACGTTCTCCTCGTTGGTGAGTACAGCCGTCTCCACGGTTTCATTTACTCCACTGTTAACATTCTCAGTCGACATTCTCAAATACTGCCATAAAACAAGGGTTGATTTAACAAATTAACAAATCACATAATAGCCCTATAATATGACCGACCAACAGATATGCTTAGGTAGGACACACTAGCGAAGGATTTACTCGTCTCTCCCCTCCAAGTTCTATTCCCCGATCTCCGCCAGAGATCATATCCCTAAGCTCTGATACCAACTATGACGCCCCCAAAATAGGTATACAACACCCATTCTGAGTCGCCAAAATACATGGTACAGAAACAACTACATCTTTATTATTACAACACAAGAACTGTAAGTTTAAATACAAATATTGTCATCTAGACAATATCCACACTCAAATAAGTCCTCATTAAAATTATTGATACATTATTTCACAAAAATGGTGAGGACTACTAAAATAACTTCTAGAACCATCATTCTATACCCCGACTAGTACTCGCTACATTCTCCCCTCCTGAGAAAAATGGAACAAAAAGGAAAGGGTGAGCTCAACTAGCCCAGTGAAGAATATTATGACTAAGATAACACAGAACAAATTATCGTTAGTCTTCAATAGGGAAAAATCTAATAGAATACAATAGACAACAAGTTTTAAATCAATATTCGCAGCAAAAAAAATAATTCATAGAAGAGTTACGTAGAGAATGAAATCTACTATTATCTATGAATTTAAAAGTCCATCATCAATATTTTATCCCTATAACATCAATCAATAATCATCTTTGCACTACAAGCCAAAGATATTCATCAGTTGGTCATGTTCATCTCAACACCTGTTCATCTTTGCACTACGGGCCAAAGATATTCATCAGTTGGTCATGTTCATCTAAACACATGTTCATCTTTGCACTACGGGCCAAAGATATTCATCAGAAATCATTCATCTTTGCACTACAGGCCAAAGATATTCATTAATGTCATTATTTAGGACTGAGGATGATGAAAAATATTTTAAAGAAAACGAATCAAGTGAAACAAAAGAGTAGATACTAAAGATTCGTATTTCAGCTATTCCATGTCCAAAAATACCTCATAAATAATCATAGTGGAGTAAAATTCAAGAATGATCAAAACATGGATACAATCAAAGCTAGTATCCAGAATGGATATTTTGGACAAAAAGAAGAAAAATTCATTTTTCGGTGAATAGTGTCGTATTCGTGAATAGTACCGTATACGTGAATAGTGACGTATACGTGAATAGTAACTCCGACACCAAAAGATAGAAATTTCACAAAAAATATAATTATGCTTCGTGAATAGTACTCGTGAATAGTAACTCATGAATAGTAACTCATGAATATTAACTCATGAATATTAACTCCGACATGAAAAAGTTTTAAATTTGATAAAAAGTTTTAACCAATATTTCGGCATAATGATATTGAAGAAATAATATCATTTATGAAGAAAATAACATCCATTACCTCGTAAAGACAGTACTTCTAGTTGAAACACCGGATATAGGCTATGACTTGAACTTGTACCGTATAGCAACACTCAAAGTATTAAAATACTCACAACAATACGCTCACTAATATAGAGAGAGAAAGAGATAGAAGATTTTAGTTTCTGGTGTGATTTTCAATTCTAACATAAGCACCTTATTTATAGGAAAATGCTTAGAACACCAAAGCAGAAAATTGAATATAATAATATTATTTATAAAAAAAATTCCTAAGCACACCACCAGCTGATTTCAACCATTTAACACATGCCCCTCAATTGAAAAAAACATTTTTCTTAAAAATAATAATTAAAACTTCCAAAAATCAATTATTTCAAAATTACGGAACTTCAATAATTCATAATAAATAGCCCTTTAATCAGAAAATTCAAATCTCGCAAATTTTTATAGGAAATTCAATTCTCTACAACTTTGCAGAAGAAAGTTTTTCAAAATTCCAAACAGAAATTGACCGAAATCCATAAACGGACGATTTTACAGGCTATAATCATATTTCAGTCAAGAAATGGATCCACCGACACACAAAACATGTGTTAATCATTTAATTCAACAAAAATACTCTTTCTCCTCATATACTCGTATATCTCACATTAATTATAAAAATATCACCATTAATATATTATTAAAATAATATATTTAAATGAATTATTTTATCAGAAAAAGATAAGATATTAATTTTCAACAATTGTCACATTAAAAATTTTCTCCATCTATATCCACATAAAATCAATATTTTCTCATTATATAAATCAATAATTAATTATTCACAAATAATATTATAGAATCACAGTACTGGCAACCAGGCCGTTCCCAGGAAAGAGGGGGCTTTCCAATAAGGATCTCTCCTTACTGGCGCGCAATTAGATGACCAAACCTCTCCTTAGACAGAACTTTCTAGACATTGCCAATAATGTTATCTAATAATATTATTCAGATAATATGAATTATTGCTCCGATAATAGAAAATACTGTGTAGTGACAATTATTAAAGCAATAGTAATATAAAATATCAACGCAGCAATTATCAATAATATAAAATACTGAACAGTAATTATTGTAACTATTATTGAGTAGTGCCTTCTTACGTAAGAATCAATAATTGGTGCAATACAGTGTCCTACTGTGCAACAACGCGTATTACTGTGTTTTAACCACCGGGTATTCCAACAGTATTAACGGTAACAACTACGCCGTTATTTATAAGCAACTTGTTTTTGTCGTTTTCTTCATCCAATCGCTTTCTGTTATGGGACCCACACAAGGCTGCGGCGTCGTACGTATATTCCCCGACAACAAGAATATTCCACGACCAAACGAATATTCCCCGACAACAATGAATATTTTATGACCACTTGCTTATTTGAAATATTTGCGCATTTTACCTATAACTAACCTCATTAATCAATTTAACCCTTACTATTTCAAAATAATAAATAGAGGAACTTAAATTTTATTTATTAATAATTTGGGGTCTTACAGAAGCCACTACCTCAGATCAGTGTATGGCGTAGCTGCGCCATATATAAGCTTGGGACCGGCGCAGCTGCGCCATTTCTGGCCTTGGCACCGGCGCAGCTGCGCCGGTGCATAGACAGAACCATAAAGGCTGTGAATAGTAGACGACTTTAGCTCAACTAACACGAATTTCACCCACCAAACAGTGAATTTAACACAAACAATTGATATAGAACTATTACAAACATGAGTGCTAACATATTCAACCACTTAGAACAATTTAACAATCATTTTATCTAATCTAAATCCTCAAATTCCATATTTTCATATTAAAACTCTATTTTTGAGTTCTTTCGCAACAATTCACATTGTAATCTCAGTTCTACAGCAAATCACTTCGTTCAAACTACGTTTTCTTCGTTTCTTAATGAGTTAGCATAATCCAAACTCAATTTACAGTTTAACATACAAATTGACCACTAAAATTGATATTTTACAAGCCATATGAAAACTATAAACACTGTCATTACTTTTCCTACTTTTAAACGAAATTAGCATATGAATTCTTGTTTAAACACCAACTTTAATCATCACAATCACATACAATCACAAGTAATCAGTTGTATAGAAAAAATTCGAAAAGATAGAATTCACAGAATGTAAAGATATTGTTGCCGTGAAACATATATATGTATAATATCAAAGTTTTGAATAACACCTTCAATTAATTTGAATAATCTTTGTTAACACCACAAAAATTGCTTCAAAACCCATAACTTCCTCTCAATTCTCTCACAAACTCTCTGTATGTTCTCAGTATTCTTCCTAGGCAACTAAATTATGCATAAGACCAACTGATAGCCAAGCCAAACTGATAAATCTTAAATATTACGCTCACTTATTGTATCAGTTACAAAATAACGTATAAGTTATATTTTATTTATTATTTAATTTAATTAATTTATTTTATTTATATTATTTAAAAATTCAAAAATCAAAAATCCAAAAGCCATAAGGCTTTGTTTGGAAAAAAGTCTTTAAAATAAAAATTTAATATCTTTAAGTCTTGCTTGTGTTAAATCAATTTAAAACTACTTTAATTATTTTAATAAACAATTTAGTTTATAATTTATAATCACATTTTATTTATTTGGATTTTCGTATCCAATATTAATCAAATAAATATTCCACTTTAACAAATATCACATAATTATAATTTCATTATAATTTTATTTAATAATTCAACATACCACTTTAAATTATTAAAACAAAACAACAATATAACATCTCATGTTATATTACAATTCTCTAAATTATAAATTAATTTAATTTAGAATATTATCTAATAAATTCAATTCATAAATATTCTATAACAACAATCACATCAATAAAATATTTATTAGAGTGTTATCTAATAAATTAATTCACACATATCTACTACTAACAACCACATAAACAGAATCCTTATTTAATTTAAGAAATATTTTAAATTACAAAACAACAACTTCATCAATAAAATATTTATTTAATTTAATAAATATTTTAAATTACAGATAAAATCTTGGATTGTTACATTTATGTTTAAGCAACCCAAATAACTAATTAACATATTATTTAACATCTTTAAACATTAAATCATAAAATCCAACGAAGCTTATAGGATCTAGCATGAATTAAGGTCTCTTACCTTTTTAAACAAATCTTTGGATTTCATTTGTTGATTCTGATCGGGGCTTGCTATGAGTTGATTGGGAACTATAATATGAGGCGTCTGAAGTATAAAATTCATAGGTTGCTTATGAGAGAGTGGTCTTGAATATAAAAATCTGAGTAGGGCTAAATGGCCTTTAATCCATTATTTTGTTGATTCAATGAACCCATTTGTTGCTAGGTGTCAATGGAAGGTTGGTACAAGTTCATTTAAGCACATGGGCAAATCATGGGTGATGAATCACCAAGATTTGTTCTTATCTTTTGTTACAGGATAAGTTCAAGGGTATTTTGGTCTTTTTACCCTTACTAAGGGTAATTTGATAATTTCCCAATTAACTTTGGGGGTAATTTACTCTTTTCACATTCTTCCCTTAAATATTAAATCCTTAGTGTTCGTTAATCAGTATTAGGGTTCCCTAATTAGAATTTAGGGTTTCGTAATTGAAATTAGGGTTTAATAACTATAATTAGGGTTTAATATTCAGGGTTAGGGTTTCCTAATCCTCAACTTGGTTTCCCTGATAAAAATTTCATACTTATTCGTACATAATCACACCTAGTATCAACAACATAATATTCAGTATATTAAGTTATAACTCCCTATTTATAACCTTAATTACGGTTAAAGTTTCTTATCAGGGTTTAGGGTTATCAAATCTAGAATTAGGATTTCCTAATCAACATTAGGGTTTCCTAACTGATCATTAAGGTTTACTAATGTTACACCTTATCTGATCAGTACTTAACATTAATTACATAAACCACATATTTCAAAATACAATTATAATAATATTTATATTTTAATCAGAGCCATATTCATATTAGAATTTTGATCAGGTATTCATTATTACCATGTTTACACTGCTTTGTTAATAAATAAATTGACTAGACTGTTGAATTCATACCAAGCATGCTCAATAATAATTACCAACACTATAATAATAATAAAAAATATTTATTCGTAAAATATTTAAGCATGTAAAATTCCATGGCCTTACATCTATAGAAACTCAAAATTTTGTTTTCTTGGTACTAACCACGTAGGAGGGCAAAAACTTCTTTTTACACCCTGGAGATATCCCCGTGGGATATCAAATTAAACCCCAGAGATAGCCCCGTGAGAATCAAATCAACCTCAGAGACAATCCTGAGGAAAGACAGAATCAATAGCTGTAACGCCCCGAAATTCGATCTATCTTCATACCCAGATTTCGTACGTCACGAGTACATCATTCATCCAACATACATCATTATATACTGAAATATAACAATATACATTCTCAAATCCCAGGTTCTGGAAACTTATATTTTTTTTCATTTCAAATAATAATAAATACATTATTCATTTCATTGTATAATAGTGACTTTTATCCGCCACCAAGGATACATAATAGTTCATTAACTAGTCTATAGTTCAGTTTTATCTTTCTACATTACAAGTCTTCATTTAATCTTCTCGCTCAGTCACATCTGAATGACACTTCAACTGGATACCGTCAGCTTGATCTTTACGGGGTCTTTAAGTTCTTCTAACATCGTTTACTGAAAATATTTTTCATTTAAAGCAAGTATGAGCATTTAATTGCCCAGCAAGTCATAATAGTTAAACAAACAACTTCAAGAGTTTAAACATTTCTTTAGAACTTCGATAACCGAACAAAGGTAATGAAGCAGCTTGAATAATGGGAATAGTCCCGATTCCTATCTTCTTAAAACATCTGTCATTTTCACTTTGAAATACTTTCATTCCTCTACCTTTTTCATAAACATCCTGTCTGGCTAGAATCATTAGCACATATTTAATTAATAACGGTTCATGTATAAACATAGCATACTTGTATTGAACAGTCAATCATAAAACAGTTCATATCATAGAAATACCAAAGTGTTCAAATTATGGCACAAGGCCTTATACATACTACCACCTCGTACATACATCACACATAAGCACATAGACAAGACTTCTTAAGTTCGACATCTTAGAAGTTTAAGAAACTAGCGTTCATTTAGAATATGAATGAAGTTCAGAAACTTGCCTTACGCACAACAATAACTTACGCTGAACTGCTCATTCCCATTTCCTATATAACATATAAGGAGAAAACATAAACATCAATTAGTCATATCCTTGACTTACGCATTGGTTTTACTAAATTTTACTTCTTAGAGTTCGCGTTCTTGCAACCTAAGTTTACGCAACCAACTTTCATTATCGGCTTACGGCTTTCTTGATAATTCATATCTTATTTAATATTAATACTTTCATTATCCATTACATGAACCCCATGTTCATTACTCGTTCTTAGTGTCGAACCTATACCGATCATTGTATGCTAAGATCGATCGTTCATCGCAACAACGTTGCGTTCACAACGTCTATACGCTTCACACTTATCTTTCATTATTATGACATAACATATAAATGCTATTCATTATCCTCATCACTCAACGTCTAAGGAATCACAATCATAGCAATCCCTCACGTTCGTTCATCGCGACTACGGTCCCCAAATATCGGTTTTGTAACCCGTACCTAAAATCTTTGTCTTTTAATCTTGTTTAATCTTTCCGTTCAAGCTTTACTACAGGTTTAATTCACTAGATTAAGTATTACATTAGTTGAACATTATGTTCTTTATCTTCCTTACGTTCCCCCAAGAGTTGAGCAATTAAAAGCTCTTCTCTGGCTTTTCCTTCACACCGGCGCTGCAGCGCCACTCTCTTCTTTATCTCTCGCGCCGTGGCACGAGGCTTTAGTACCCGGCTCCCTGGTTTGGCGCTAAAGTGCCACATAACAAAGCATGGCTGGCACCGCGACGCCAAGCCCTAATTCTTGAAAATTTCTCTAAGTGTTAAATCCACTTTGAGATTTTTACTTCCTGATCTTATAACTTCTTCGTTATAACTCGAAACGAGGTCGTTCTAAAGCCATTCTCTTCTTTATCTTACGTACTTCAATACCCCTTGGACAAAACTTCATTCTAAATCTGTTAAAATGCTATTCAATTGGCTTGATCTTCTCCCTTCGTTCATTTTTATGCTTTTAGTGTTCTTTGCTCGTTCGTCTGTAATTCGGTCATCCGAACTCAGAACTCATTCTTTCTTGAGTCCACAACTCATGTTTTATATGTTCTCTTACTTCCTTATGAAACCCTACACGTTCAGGTTCATTTACTAACTTTCTAATTCTCGTTTGTCTTTTACAAAATTTTCACCATAACTTTGTTATAGCTAAGTTTAAATCCGTTCTTCATGAATGTTTCTATCGTTCCTAACGAAGCAATAAGAAAATAACTTATACTCGATGGTTTTAAACTTGTCCATCAATAACAATTATACTACGATGGTTTTAAATTTGTCCATCGACAACGTTCTTCGTGTTCTTCGTGTTATTCGTTCGTTTTTCATTTTAATCGATATTTTGGATTACAATTCCACTTTTTATTGGAATTTGTTGTTATAGAATACCATTCCTTACTTATTTCACCTATTCATTCATAATATTCATTCAGATCGCTCAAAATCCTCACGAATCTTACTTCCTTAAGAAATTTACAAACTAAACTTCTAATTCTCATTTCTTTATTTTCTTATGATTTCAACCATATAAAATCATTACTAACATCTTTTACTCCTTATTCTCATTAAGTTATGTTTTAAAGATATTAAACTTAAAGAAAATATTAGAAGAGGCTAGGGTTCGGATTACCGTTCTTCTTTAATCTTCTCCCATCGGACAAAGTTTGTACACAGACTAGCCATTCATCCTCCTCCTCCTCCCATCCGTACTCTCTCTTTCTCTCAAGTGTCTTAGGATTTTCAAAATCTCCAAAATAATGAAATGAGCTTCCTATTTATAGAAAACCAAATCTTAGGGAAAATTGGTCATTTCGTCCCCTTAACCTCCTTACTATTCCTATGCTTAGCCACCAAGTTTACTTAGCCATTAAGTCTTCTTAGCCCTTAAGTCTTCTTAACCATTAAGTCTTCTTAACCCTAAAGTGTACTTACTCATTAAGTTTACTTAGCCCTTAAGTTTACTTAGCCCTTAAGCATAAGCACTTTACTTAATTATTAAGTTTACTTAGCTATTACTTAACTTATCCCTTACTTAGCCTTTAAGACTAAATCGTATTCTATGCATCTCATTCACGTATTCTTTTCGTATATAGTTCGTACGATATTCGTATTATACGTCGTAATAATCTTCGTACTATACTCGTATAATAACTAGTATTACACTCGTATTCCTTACGCATAATAACCCTAATTATTATTCAAAATCATTAAATTCTCGGAACTTACTTTTCCTAACCCTTAGGTTTTAAGTCCGTAGGCGAAAACTTCGCTTTTGCCATAATTGAAATATTATTGAATATTCCATCACGTCTCAAAATTATACGTAATCATTAACTTCTCGAAATTTCAAAATAAATCTCCGAGCAGAAACGGATAAATAGTGCCTATTTCGTCTATTTTCCCAGAAATATTTTTGTTCCCAATTTTTTTTTTATTTTCTTCTTGAAAATTCTTATAATCATCCTAGGTTATAGAACGATTAATAAATACATAACACATAATATTATTAATAAAAATTCCTTTTATTAATAACTAATTCTTTAAACTTAAATTTTGGACAATCTTGATTCTCCGAGTTGTTACACTTCCCCCCTTATAAAAATTTCGTCGTCGAAATTTCTTAAAACAACACCCTTACCCGGGTCATCACATTCACCCCTTCTTCACAGAATTTCTTCCTACCCTTCTTCTCAACTTCTCTTTAACGGAGTTCTTATCTTTCCATCATTCCTAACCCCCCATAACCTATCATGAATCATGAAGTAGAATGAATAACGAGGAATATAAAATCTCCTTTGAAAACATTTCATACTTTTCCTGAGGGGTCACATCGACCATGAACTCTTACTAAGTTAAACAACATTTCGCCATAATCCTTTCTTTAACGGCCAGTTTACAATTACAAAGAAAGTAAACTACCTCTTCCATGTTCTCCTCAGACTTAATCATTAGATTCCGTACCAAAATAATTTGGTTTGGCACAAGTTCTCAAAGAAAGCTCGATTTTCTTATAACATGACATACCATTTCTCTTCACCAAAATAATTAGCTTAGACCATCCCAATAAATTGGACATCAACGTGAAACATTCGTCTAGTCAACTCAATTGACATCGACTACTTCTTTAAATTCTTTTCACAATACATCAAAACGTTTTATGACGTCATGATACCGTACTTTTCACAGTACGTTGAGGACTTCGTTAGTTTGTGACTTCTTCATTATACATCATACCATAGCAGGTTGTTGATCCTAAGATCACATCCAACACTAGGTTCAATTGCATTAATAACTCCATCATTTTACCATCCTTGCATCAAATGCACGGATGATATAAAATTTATTTTGATATTTTAAATCAATTTCTGTCTAGTCGAAGCAATTAGCATAGACATACCAAGAATAGCTCTTTTAAAATTCGTTGGTTCTAAAAGTTGAACCAATTCTTTCCTTTTAAAAATGTACATATCAGCACAATTTCAATAAAGTTTGAAATCTAGCATAGCTAGATGACTTGGAATATCCTATTCTCCATCTGCCTTCATTGTCTTACTGCGATAATACTTAATCTTCTCTAGCATCTTAAATGCTAAGTCTACTAAAAACAACGTGTTTTCAGTCTAAACATCCTTATATCTTAATACAGTCCATCAACTTACCACCCATTATGAGTTCAGGAACTTTCCACAATAATATGAGTTTAAGAACTATCCAGACAGACCATAGGTGTCCATTCACTAAGAAGTTCAAAAACATACCATATTATTATGAGTCACGAACTTACCATAAGTATGAGTTTCAAGAACTCGCACCTATCTTAACATTCTATACCTATCACACATATACATGAGAAAAGATTCACCTTCTCACCATATACATATGGATAGCGCGACCTACTATTCCAATGATTATCACTACCAGAAGCTAAGTGATTGTAGAACTAAACACAATTCCCTACCCATACAATGAATTGGTCAACTCAGCTACTAATCTATATAGGAAGCTAAGAGGTTGTTACACCAACGATAATTCTCCGCCCATACAAAGAATTGTTTAACTTAACAACAATATCGCATAAGGAGCTAAGTGGTTCTAAAACCACATACAAATTCCCCGCCCATACAAGGAATCATACAACTCAGCTACTAATATGAGTCCTCAATTGAAATCCTAAAACTTCTTACTTTCTCTATACTTAATACGAATTTTCTTTAATTCGTATGCTAACCTTTATAACTCAATTTGAGTTCTTCTTCTCGTACTACTTTGTACTGCCCTTCATTCATAGCATTAGCTATAAATCATTTATCGTTCAATAGCTCATCTGTTACTATGATTCACTATGATCACGTGGTGATCTTCTTATCATTCTCTCTACGATTATAGTCTTAGGTACTCCTACCTAAGGTTTATAACCTATCAGCTCTGATACCAACTTGTAACGCCCCGAAATTCGGTCTATCTTCACAACCGGATTTCGTACATCACGAGTACATCATTCATCCAACATCAATCATTATATACTAAAATATAACAACATACACTCTCAAATCCCAGGTTCTGGAAACCTTATAATTTTTTTCATTTCAAATAATAATAAATACATTATTCATTTCATCATATAAGAGTGACTTTTATCCGCCACCAAAGATACATAATAGTTCATTAACTAGTCTATAGTTCAGTTTTATCTTTCTACATTACAAATCTTCATTTGATCTTCTCGCTCATTGGCATCTAAATGACACTTCAACTGGATATCGTCAGCTTGATCTTTACGGGGTCTTTAAGATCTTCTAACATCGTTCGCTGAAAATATTTTTCATTTAAAGCAAGTGTGAGCATTCAATTGCCCAGCAAGCCATAACAGTTAAACAAACAACTTCAAAAGTTTAACCATTTCTTCAAAACTTCGATAACCGAACAAAGGTTATGAAGCAGGTTGAATAATAGGAATAGTCCCGATTCATATCATGTTAAAACATCTGTCATTTTCACTTAGAAATACTTTCATTCCTCTACCTTTTTTTATGCACATCCTGTTTAGCTAGAATCATTAGCACAGACTTAATCAATAACGGTTCATGTATAAACAGAGCATACTTTTATTGAACAGCCAATCATAGAACAGTTCATATCATAGAAACACCGAAGTGTTCAAATTATGGCACAAGGCCTCATACATACTACCACCTCGTACATACATCACACATATGCACATAGACAAGACTTCTCAAGTTCGACATCTTAGAAGTTTAAGAAACTAACATTCATTTAGAATATAAATGAAGTTAGGAAACTTGCCTTACGCACAGCTACAACTTACGTTGAACTGCTCATTCCCATTTTCTATATAACACATATGGAGAAAACATAAACATCAATTAGCCATATCCTTGACTTACACATTATTTTACTTAACTTTATTTTTTAGAGTTCGCGTTCTTGCAACCTAAGTTTACGCGACCAATTTTCATTACCGGCTTACGGCTTTCTTGATAATTCATATCTTATTTAATATTAATACTTTCGTTATCCATTACATGAACCCCGTGTTCATTACTCATTCTTAGTGTCGAAGCCATACCGATCATTGTATGCTAAGACAGATCGTTCATCGCAACAACGTTGCGTTCACATCGTTTATACGCTTCACACTTATCTTTCATTATCATGACATAACATTGAAATGTTATTTATTACCCTCATCACTCAACATCTAAGGAATCACAATCATAGCAATCCCTCATATTCGTTCATCGCGACTACGGTCCCTGAATATCGGTTCCGTAACCCGTACCTAAAATCTTTATCTTTTAATCATGTTTAATCTTTCCGTTAAACCTTTAGTACAGGTTTAATTCACTAGATTAAGTGTTACATTAGTTGAACATTATGTTCTTTATCTTCCCTTACGTTCCCCTAAGAGTTGAGCAATTAAAAGCTCTTCTCTGGCTTTTCCTTCACACCGGCGTTGCGGCGCCAGTCTCTTCTTTATGTCTCGCGTCATTCAGTATCCAGCTCCCCGATTTGGCGCTACCGCGCCACATAACAAAGCATGGCTGGCACTGCGGTGCCAAGCCCTAATTCTTGAAAATTTCTCTAAGTGTTAAATCCACTTTGAGGCGTTTACTTCCCGATCTCATAACTTCTTCATTATAACTCGGAACAAGATCGTTCTAAAGCCATTCTCTTCCTTATCTTAAGTAATTCAAAACCCCTTGGACAAAACTTCATTCTATATCCATTAACATGCCATTCAATTGGCTTGATCTTCACCCTTTGTTCATTTTTATGCTTTTAGTGTTCTTCGCTCGTTCTTCCGTAATTCAGTCATCCGAACTCGAAACTCGTTCGTTCTTGAATCCACGACTCACGTTTTCTTTGTTCTCTTACTTCCTTTTGAAACCCTACATGTTCATGTTCATTTACTAACTTTCTAATTCTCATTTGTCTTTTACAAAATGTTCGCCATAACTTCGTTATAGCTAAGTTTTAATCCGTTCTTCATGAACGTTTGTACCGTTCCTAACCAAGCAATAAGCAACAAACTTATACGTGATGGTTTTAAACTTGTCCATCAACAACAATTATACTATGATGGTTT
The DNA here is from genome assembly GCA_016801055.1 of Panax notoginseng. Taxonomy (NCBI): domain Eukaryota; kingdom Viridiplantae; phylum Streptophyta; class Magnoliopsida; order Apiales; family Araliaceae; genus Panax; species Panax notoginseng. The sequence continues at coordinate 81,890,377 of CM029020.1, read as the reverse complement.
TAAATTTGTCCATCAACAACGTTCTTCGTGTTCTTCGCGTGTTCTTCATGTTCTTCGTTCGTTCTTTATTTTAATCGATATGTTGGATTATGATTCCACTTTTTATTGGAATTTGATGTTATAGAACACCATTCCTTACTTATTTCACCTACTCATTCATAATATTCATTCGAATCGCTCAAAATCCTCACAAATCTTATACTTCCTTAAGAAATTTACAAACTAAACTTTTAATTCTGATTTCTTTATTTTCTTATGATTTCAACCATATGAAATCATTACTAACATCTTTTACTCCTTATTCTTATTAAGTTATATTTTAAACATATTAAACTTAAAAGAAAATATTAGAAGAGACTAGGGTTCGGATTACCGTTCTTTTTTAATCTTCTCCCGTCGGACAAAGTTTGTACACAGACTAGCCTTTCCTCCTCCTCCTCCTCCCATCCGAACTCTCTCTCTCTCTCTCTCTCTCAAGTGTCTTAGGATTTTCAAAATTCCCAAAATAATGAAATGAGCTTCCTATTTATAGAAAACCAAACCTTAGGGCAAATTGGTCATTTTGCCCCCTTAACCTCTTTACTATTCCTATGCTTAGCCACCAAGTTTACTTAGCCATTAAGTCTTCTTAACCATTAAGTCTTCTTAACCCTTTAGTGTACTTATTCATTAAGTTTACTTAGCCCTTAAGTTTACTTAGCCCTTAAGCATAAGCACTTTACTTAATTATTAAGTTTACTTAGCTATTACTTAACTTATCCCCTACTTAGCCTTTAAGACTAAATCGTATTCTACGCATCTCATTCTAGTATTCTCTTCGTATATAGTTCGTACGATAATCGTATTATACGTCGTAATAATCTTCGTACTATACTCGTATAATTACTAGTATTACACTCGTATTCCTTACGCATAATAAACCTGATTATTATACAAAATCATTAAATTCTCGGAACTTACTTTTCCTAACCCTTAGGTTTTAAGTTCGTAGGCGAAAACTTCATTTTTGCTATACCTAAAATATTATTGAATATTCCATCACGTCTTAAAATTATACGTAATCATTAACTTCTCAAAATTTCAAAATAAATCTCCGAGCAGAAACGAATGAATAGTGCCTATTTCGTCTTTTTCCCCAGAAATATTTTTGTTCCCGAATTTTTTTTATTTTCTTCTTGAAAGTTCTTATTCGATCAATCTAGCTCGCAGCCAGAATACTCCCAACTTATAATCATCATAGGTTATAGAACGATTAATAAACAAATAGCACATAATATTATTAATAAAAATTCCTTTTATTAATAACTAATTCTTTAAACTTAAATTATGGACAATCCTGATTCTTCGGGTTGTTACAATAGTAGTCAAACCCCGGAGAAAACAACGAGGAACAACCAAAAGCAACCTCGACCTTGGAGAGAATCCTGGGAGGGAATATAGAGAATGTTGACAAATTCAACGTAAACAACAATCATACAACTTCAGATAAGGTCACAAGGAGCCATTGTAGCAATAGTGAGTGTAAACTACGCAAGATAGCTCAATGGACTACCTGCGAAGACATGAAGATACTATTTTGGTCATGGACCAATCTTCCTAGATTTAGAAAAGGCCAAGCCCTATGTCACTGCATAGCTCTTAGAAAAAGCTTTCTGAAATGGTATGGCACATCTCCATAGGATTCCCTTGATTGCAAGTTATAAAGGTTTAAAGCTGCCATCATAGCGGTCGAGGTGCACATACTTTGAGGCAACGGGGCCCACCAGGCCCAGCCACTGGTAGACTCACGGCTGGCCAGGTTTATAAATATCAGACCCCCTACCTCATTTCCAAAGAAATTTTGGAGAGAGAGAGTGAGAGAAAAAATGGTTTAGGAGAGAGAAAATATGAGATTTAGAGAGAGAAACAACTCAAATCTTACTTCAATCTTTGTAAATCTAGTATGTAAACACTTTTATACATAAATACTTCAACATATCAAGTTTTAACTAGTGGAACCCGAGTTTAAAGGGGTTAAAATTCGTTCAATAGTAGTTCTCGTGCCAGACGGTAAGATTGAACTTTTATACAAAAGTCAAATCCTTTGTATATAGGTGCAATTGAGGCATAGCACTACTTCCAAATAATTGCACACATGCCTTACACACACATACACACACATAAATAGATAAAAGTTTAATGAAAAGTTACAGTAATCGTGTTATCACGGAAGTCGGGGGCACTAGTACAAAGTAGTAAATAGAAAACACTTCAACCACAACGTTTTTTATAAAAATGTTGTGGGATTTTTTTTCATAACATTTTTTTAACAAAATGTTGTAGATACATATGAAAAAATATTATCTATTTAAGATTATAAAGTTTTTTTAAAAGAAAACGTGATGTATATAAAAAACACGGAGGGAAGAAAAACATGGAAGGAAGAAAAACACGGAGGTATGTGCCTGGGAGTCGGGTAAGAAAAAAAACACTGAGGTCTTCATTTGTTCCGTTCTCTTTTTTGAAGTCCTCAAACCCTAACTCCATTATCTAATTATAAAACCTGATTACAAAATGGGTATCCTCCTGTGAGTTCGCAAATCTCTCTTTTTCTAGTTCGCTTGAAAAATGGGTAAGAAAATTGGCGAATCTAAAGCCCTTCTTCGTCACTTGACATTTTCAAAACCCTATTCGGAGAAATCATAGAAAAAGGTCCGTAAACAAAATTGATGGCTAGTTGTTGCCACTGCTACACAGACTTCTCATTTTCTCTTCCTTGCCAACCAAATCGTAAATGAAGAGGAAGAAGATGACCTAAGTAGCGAGTTCAGTTGTGCACGAAGTAATTGGCCGACAAATCCTAGAAGTGGATCAGCCAATCATAGATTACATCGTTAATGTCCTCGCCGATGAAGACTTTGATTTCGGTGAGGAAGGTGAAGGTGCTTTTAATGCCTTGGGAGAGCTTCTAGTCGATTCCGGTTGCGTTACTGATAGTACAAAATGTCGTGCAGTATGAACTCCATATCTATTCATTCACTTGTTTTAATCAATTATACTTTTAGCTTAATGAATTTGCAATTATCTATCTATTTTCTTAGGGTTTAAAAATCAGAAAGAATCTTATTTTACGTTCTCAGTGATGATATTTTGGTTTGATAACCATTAATAGAGCTGTTAATAATTTTGTTATCATATCTGAGCAGTGGATGCAGCCAACTAAGATTATTACAATTTTTTTTAAATAGCAATTCTCATGTTATAAATAATAAACATGGCCTATACGTTTGAAATGATCATATGTCATTAAATTTTCTTGTAGGTATGTACTAAACTTTGTGATAAGTTTGAAAGGCATGGATTAGTTAAAGCTGCTCCAGCAGTGAGAAGCTTTGCAATACCTTTGAGAAAGTATGACGGGATGGATGACGAGAAGGCTCCAAATAAGAAGCCTAAGGTGTTGGATGGTCCTGTAACGACCCCAAAATCCATACAATTTAAATCTCGACTTCGATCGTTAACCACACATTCAACCTCTAATTTTACATCATTATTCGATATTAAAATCACTAAAAATGCATAATATTTAAAACTTTTATAGATTTCCTTCTGTATTGCCCTAAATGACAACCTTTACATTACATCTATTTGATTCAAACTTATATCATGAATCGTTACAACAAAATGACTATACAAAGTCTTACATCATAACTAAATATCCATATACATTGGATAACTCAACTTATAATTCAACAACATGTTAAATTCAAAATATGAAATACATTTCTCATAAAACATAAGTAATCTTCGTGAATATAGATCTCTATAACTCACTTAGCACATATCCTTACCTTAATTTCTTGACCTGCAAAAATGATTATTTGCAAGAGTGAGCTCGACTGCCCAGCAAAATCTAACAGTTTTCATGCATCACATAGCACATAATAACATGCTCGATATACATCTCATTAAAGTAACATGGCATACATGCTTTTAATTCACATAGCAAATATCAAGATTGAGTTCCATACTCAATCATCATTCCTTAGACAAAATAATTCAGTCATATATTGACTTTAACATTTCATGATTTCAACATATATAACATATCATGCAATTTAAAATAGTTCATCAAGTCCACGTAGAAAATAGGAACCGAAAGACTTTCCTTGATCTTTGTTTACCAGTAACAGTTTAACAACTTACAACTATCTGCACTTCACGTGCCCTATGCAATTATATAATCATACACATCAATTATTAGTCACATAACAACACATAGTAATTGTAATATAAACTCTACTCTACGTCTCATAACCCTTCCTATCATAAATACACAATGTTCAACTTAATTGTGTTAACTTTCAACTTATATCTCACTGTATTTCATATTCGCAGTTCATTCAAGTGCTTAAGTCTTGCTAGGACTACTTATTGGTTTTATATTAAATCGATTCCATATCTTATAATATTCATTTCAATTGAATGAAAACACTTTTTAAGTGTATTAACACTTGGCACGGTGTTTCGACGTTCATTCGTCACACGCCCGATTTGGCTCTCTTGTGTATGCTTACTGTGCTTCTATAACTTATCCAATACATTGTTTATTAATGTTAAGAATCATTATATTTACTAATATTCATGTTTTGTAACTTAGGATATCATCTTTTATGGTCAGGAGCACTACACATGCATATGTACATGCCCGACGCCCTCCGATTGCCTCCGAAAACACAATAATCCTAAAGATAACCATTTTGACCCATCCTAATGACCTCAAATTGAAAACCTAAAGATTGAAAGTTGTAGGTCTATTCGTCCTCGTTCCGGATCATCTTGAATCACCTCAATCGGAGTTCGTATGAAAACGTTATGGCCGTTTTACTTCAGGTGGTCAAAATTATCCGACTCAAACTTCTGTTCCGGCGCCGCGACACGAGAACTAAGTCATACAATGGCGCTATAGTGCAAGATTGGTGTTGGGGCATGAATTTTAGTGTTACGGCACGAATTTCTGACGCTAGGACGCTATTTTTGGCGCTGGGGCTTCATTTTTTGCGCTGGGGCGCCGAAACTTACAGAACCCAACCATCAGAGAATAGAACAACTAATTTCTATCTATATAACACTCCTAACATCTAAATTAACATGCATAACTTATATAAATAACTCATATACATATTACCCAACATGGATATACTAATTTAGACCACTAAACAACAATTTTAGAAAACTTAAATCATTATACGCACTGTTTTAAAAATCAAAACTCCATTATCGATGTTGTTTAACACTGTTAACACAGTAAACCCATAATAAACCAAATTTGATTCCTTTTAAACTATGTTTCTCTGAATTTCTTACCCCATTATCATATATAAGGTTCAATTTCATAACTTCACAATTAACATACACTAATTTTGTTATCTTATAAAAATCATATTCATACTTATATGTTTTTACTGTAAACCAATTTCCTTCTTTTTGACGAAATAATCACATACACGCTTCATCATACAATCACTGATATGTATATATAGGATAGCTATACTATTACAACTTCATAATTCCATACTCAACTATCAAATATGATTTTCAGAACTTATACCATAAAACACAGTGAACTTCAAGAACACCGAGACGAAGGAAATATACTATAAAACATACATGTGAAGATTATAAAACATACCTTCTAATTGCTCAGTAATCCTTGCTAACACCACTGGAATTGTTTGAAAACCTCACGTACACACTCACAATTTCTCTGATAATTCTCTCTCAAAACTTTTTGACAAATTCTCTTCTCTAAAAACCTTTCTCTTTTCTTCTCTTTTCTTAGACTTAGGTTAAGTCCAAATACAGTTTACGTAAAAATCAAAACCAACCACGATTTACAAACGTCTAAAAAAATCGACGCTACTAATGACCTTATTAATTCAGTCGTTACCAAAAATTATTATATATATTTATATTTTGTTTATTTAATTTATATTATTAATAAATCAAATTTAGAAAGTCCAAAAGCCGTAAGGCTCCGTTTGGCAAAACTCTTTAAAATTAAAGACTTAATATACATAAGCCTTGTTTGGCAAAATTAAATTAAAATACTTTAATTTATTTTAATAACCACTTATAATAAAGTTATTTGTCACTCTTTATTTAATAAATTAAATAAAATATTATAATAATTCATTTAATCATTATAAACTTTTTAACTTAATAATTAAATTAAATTAGATTATTATTTCAAAATAATTACTTTCCTTAACTCCTTAATTATTTATTAAATAAATAATTAAGCCAATCAAATCAAATTAATTAAAAAAATATTTATTCAACGATAAACACATCCATTAAATATTTATATAATTCAATAAATATTTAAATATTATAATTAAAAATCTGGATTGTTAAAGGTCCTTTGCTATCTGAACACGACAAATTAAAGCTTGAAAGAAGAAAGAGAAAGGAGGAGCGTCAGAGAGAGGTAAAGGAAACAATGAATTTTAGCATAAGGCGTGAGTTCGTTTAATTGGTCACTAAATTTGTAATGACCCAATGAAATTGTATTGATAGTGGTTAACATGATTGCGTCAAAATTTAACCCACTGTTTATAGACGTTCTTACTCAAGGGTTGTAATTCTGTTGCATAATTAATTAGTGGTATTGTTCTTGACACAGTTTTGAGTTTAGTGTAGTTCTTATTTGAATAATATCCTTTGGACATATGCAATACCAAATGCATTTAGCAGAAATGGAAGCAGCCAAAGCTGGAATGCATGTTGTATCTGTCAATCATGACAATACTGTTGAGGGGCCATCTATCAGGGATATCCATATGGAAAACTTTAATGTATCTGTTGGTGGTCGTGATCTAATAGTCGACGACACTGTCACACACTTTATTTTGGGCGGCACTATGGTGAAGCTAATTTCATCTAAATTTTGTTATTCTCTCTTATAGGCTATAAGCTGCATAAAATATTAATGGAGACTCCTAGGAAATGAAGATCTTAATATTTTAATGGATCTATATTATCTTTTCTATTTCAAAGCATTTTGCATTTCCAGCAACCAGTAACAGGTGTTGGTTAACCATATTGATAAACATTAGGTGCTCTAGTATAGGTATTGCATTTATTTTCACATTGGCTTGGTATGCTAAGCCACTGGTAACTCATGCTGGTTTACCATCTATACTACATCATAGATGCTTTGGCATTCTAAGTTGTCTTGTAATATTTATTTAACATACTAGTATAGTTCAGCCATGGTTTATTTTGTCAGAGTTCATAAATATATCTGCTACAGTTGTAACGACCCCAAAATTCATACAATTCAACTATCGACTTCGGTCGTTAACAATACACTCAACCTCTAATTTTACATCATTAAATGATAATACAACCATTGAAGTTTGTGGAATAATTAAAATTTTCTATTACAAATTATTCTCGTTTCCAAAACCTTCAACCTTTACATCTAGCTGTCTTAGACTCATTTTAATACTACAAGAGTTTACATCGCAAAACAATATTAAAATGCAACATTAATACATTATTCGGAACCTTAAACATGGTTCAAAAAATAATAACTCAGCCAAAGTATATAAATATTCAAGTATCACATCTGATTCATATCTTTCAAGTAGCATATAACTTTACCTTAAATCTTTAACCTGCAAAAGTCGTTATTTGTAAGGGTGAGCTTGATAGTACAGTAAAATCTAATAGTTGTCATGCATCACATAGCACATAATAACATATTCAACATATATCTCACAAACATAGGACTAACATATCATGCATGCTGCATTTCATATAACAGGTATAAAAATTAAGTTCCTTACTCAATTTACATTTATTATTCAATCAACGTAGTAATAAATTGACTTTAGCGTTCCATACTTTCAATATATATAAAACACTTCATGCTCTTTGCAACAAATATTTAAAATAGTTCATCATCAAGTTCACATAACAAATAGGAACCGAAAGACTTGCCTTGATCGTTGTTTACCAATAATAGTTTAATAGCTTACAGTTATCTGCACTTCACGTGCCCTACACAATTATATAATTATACATATCAACTATTAGTCACATAACAACACATAGAAATTGTAATGCAAACTCTACTCCACATCTCATAATCTTTCCTATTAATTAGCACACAATGTTCAATTAGATTGTGTTAACTTTTCGACTTATGTAATATTCGAACTTCATTCAAGTGTTTAAATCTTACTAGGAATCATTATTTGTTTTATATTAAACCCATTCTATATTTTATAATATCAATTTCGTTTGACTTAAAATACTTTTTACATTCATTAACACTTATCACGACATTTCGATGTTCATTCGTCATACGCCTGATTTGTCTCTCTTGTGTATGCTTAGTATGCTTATACAACTTATCTAATACATCATTTATTAATGTTAAACATCATTATATTTGCTATCATTCATGTTTTATAACTTAGAAAACATCTTTTATCATCAAGAGCACTACACTTGCATATGTGCATGCCCGACGCCCTCCGATTGCCTCTGAAAAACACAACAGTCCTACAGATGACAATTTTTACCCTTTTTTCCGACCTCAAATTGAAACACTTAAAGAATAAACATTGTAGGTCTATTCGTCTTCGTTCCGAATCATCTTGAATCGCCTCAATCGGAGTTCGTATGAAAACGTTATGCTCCTTTTAGTAAAACATGTTCGTTCAATCTTTTTTTTCAAAAAATTGGTTAGACAGACTACCCCACCCCCCCCCCCATTAGGGCGGGGGTTTTTGTACTGGAGGGGCCTGCCGGGGCGGGGGTCCCTTCTGCGTTTTTGTGATTTATGCTCTAGAACACTACGAAAAGCCAAATTAGGCCTACAAACTCTTTTCTGACAACCATACCAACCTACCCAAGGTGTAATATATTTACAGAAACATAAATTAAAGCTTTCTAACACGTTTCTAACCACCTAAACAACATAACCATCAAGATTGCAACCTTTAATTTTCACTATTTGTGCTAAAGCTTCACTTTTTGACAGTTTCAGTGAAAATTATCACTGTGATTTTGTTTTTCAACCAAAACAGTTATATATATTCATACTAATTCACTATAATATGATTTCCTTCACAAAATACATACATATCATGAATTCATTTACTATACTAATATATATACTTATGAAAATAATTTCATAACAACTAGTAATCACATAGAAACTATATAACATAAATAATTTATCCTTCACAAAACTTTTACAGAAAATTTTGGAAAGAATAAAACTATAACTTTAAAGAAATTTAAAAGAGTAATATGATACCTTATTTTTTAGAAGATGATAACTTTCCCTTTTGATCAACAAGCTTTCACAGAAAGAGATTGAGAAATTTTTGGGGACATTGTGAGTGTGTGATTGAACAAGAGTTGAGAAGGAATTCATCTCCTACTAATTACACTTTACACTTTGGGTAAATTCTTCGACCCATTATTATTACGTTGTTAAAATTTTATATTATATGGCTTTCAAAATTTTGTAAAGTCTCTGTAAATGAGAAATTGTGTTGTTATATAGATATATGAATATGTATGAGTTTTACGGCATAAAATTTATATGTTCTGTAAATTCTTCTTCCGAATTAGGCCATACAACTGAATTATGATAATTGTAGGTGGTTGTATTGTTATAACTAGCATGAACATGAACATGAACATGAACGAAATTGGTTTTACAGTAAAGATAAGCATGAGCATGGCTTGGTAATAAATGAGTAATTGACTGTTAGCTAAACGTGGAATTTAACATTGAGTATATTCATTTTTTATGAAATTCAGAGAATCGTAGTCCCAAGGAATCAAAATTGGTTTATAAACTGTGATTACCGTATCCACAGTGTCTAGAAGTATAAAAATGGACTTTTTCGGTTTAAAATATGGTTTTCAATGAATTAAGTTTTCTGTGATTGTTGTTTAGTGGTTTAAATTAGTATATGCATGTTGGGTAATGTGTATACGTGTTATTTATATAAGTTATGCATGTTAATTTAGATGTTAGTAGTGTTAAATAGACAGAAATTAGTTGTTCTGTTCTCCGATGGTTGGATTCTGCAAGTTTCGGCGCCCCAGCGCCAAAAATGGAGCCCCAGCACCAAAGTTCGCACCCTGGCGCCACTGGCTAGCCTATTCTTCGTGCCCCAGCACCACTGTCTCGCGCCCTAGTGCTGGAAAAGTGGTATAAGTTGGACAGTTTTGACCTCCTGTAGTAAAACAGCCATAACGTTTTCATACGAACTCCGATTGAGATGATTCAAGATGATCCGGAACGAGGACGAATAGACCTACAACTTTCGTTCTTTATGTTATTCAATTTGAGGTCATTAGGATGGGTCCAAATTGTCATCTTTAGGACTATTGTGTTTTCGGAGGCAATCGGAGGGCGTCGGGCATGCACATATGCATGTGTAGTGCTCCTGACCATAAAAGATGATGTGCTAAGCTATAAAACATGAATTTTAGTAAATATAACGATGCTTAAAATTAATAAATAATGTGTTAGATAAGTTATAGAAGCATAGTAAGCATACACAAGAGAGGCAAATCGGGCGTCCGACGAATAAACGTCGAAACGTCGTGCCAAGTGTTAATGAACTTAAAAAGTGTTTCAATTCAATTGAAATGAATATTATAAGATATGGAATGGATTTAATATAAAACCAATGAGTAGTCCTAGGAAGACTTGAGCACTTGAATGAACTGCGAATATGAAATACAGTGAGATATAAGTTGAAAGTTAACACAATTAAGTTGAACATTGTATATTTATTAATAGGAAAGATTATGAGACGTAGAGTAGATTTTACATTATTATTACTATGTGTTGCTATGTGACTAATATTTGATGTGTATGATTATATAATTGCGTAGAGCACGTGAAGTGCAGATGGTTGTAAACTGTTAAACTGTTATTGGTAAACAACGATCAATGCAAGTCTTTCGGTTCCTATTTTCTACGTGGAATTGATGAACTGTTTTTAAATTGCATGATATGTTATATATATGTTGAAATAATGAAATGTTAAAGTCAATATATGACTACATTATTTTGGCTAAAGAATGATGATTGAGTAAGGAACTCAATCTTGATATTTGCTATGTGGATTAAAAGCATGTATGCCATGTTACTTTAATGAGATATATATCGAGCATGTTATTATGTTCTATGTGATGCATAAAAACTGTTAGATTTCGCTGGGCTGTCGAGCTCACTCTTGCAAATAACCACTTTTGCAGGTCAAGGAATTAAGGTAAGGATATGTGCTAAGTGAGTTATAGAGAACTATATTCACGAAGATTACTTATGTTTTATGAGAAATGTATGTAATATTTTGAATGTAAATATTGTTGAGTTGTAAATTGAGCTATCCTGTGTATATGGATATCTATTTATGATGTAAGACTTTGTATAGTCAGTTTATTGTAGTGATTCATGATATATATTAGAATCGAAGAGATGTAATGTAAATGTTACGATTTAGGGCAATAAAAAAGGAAATGTACAAAAGTTTTAAATATTCCGCAATTTTTAGTGATTTTTAATATTGAATAATAATGTAAAATTAGAGGTTCAATGTTTGGTTAACGACCGAAGTCGAGATTTAAATTGTATGAATTTTGGGATCGTTACAAGTTGGTATCAAAGCTGTAGGTTTTAAATCTTAGGTAGGGTACCGTAGGCTATAACCTTAGAGAAGGAATGTGAAGATAATGAAAGAATAAGCTCAGATAGAGTTTGCACAATAAGAAGTAATTTAAGAAAGTTTTATAGAAGAGATTAAAACTTGCGTGAAAAGATTCAAAGAAGAATCTTCACTACAAGAAAAAGGCTTATCAGCAACCGCACATCTGCGACTGCATATAGTCGCAGATAGGTATCAGCGACCGGATGCAGTCGCTAATCGTAGTCGCAGAAAATCTTGTCGCTAAAATGACATCAGCGACCAATAATAGCGACCAAATTTTTAGCGACCGCAATCAGCGACCTCAGCTGTCGCTATTCTGACTCATGCTGAGTCATATGTCAGACGTGATGTGGCACACGTGTCAGCGACCGGTAATAGCGACCGCAGGCGGTCGCTGAAGTAGAAGCACCTTACTCGGTTGCTAATACTGTATCAGCGACCGCGTGCGGTCGCTGACTTTGTTTTTTTTTTTAAATATTTTTCCTGTTTTATTGATTTCCCAAAAATAACCTGCTTTTTATCCCAACACACAGCAGTATATATAAGCATCCATCCATCCATGATAACTACTATATGATAAACATCCATCCATACATAAGTCCAAAGAATGAATCTAAATCAACACAACACAATACAATCGTAAACATCCATATAATAGAATCGTAAACCAATACAGTCCAAAGATAAGTAGTTTAAAAGATTACAAGGCTTTAAAAATCTAAAAAACAAGTCTAACAAGGCTTTACAAATCTAACATGCATGACTGGTCTAGCTCTTCATGGATCATTCAAATTAGTACCCTGTAATTAACAAAAGAATAAAACATATATGTTACATGTGTTGATACTGCTATGACTTGGGGAAAGCTAAATAATAGACAATGTACGTAATGAAACATTAAAAATACCTGGTCGCCACCCTGATGCTGTGATGCTGCCGCTTCTGCCACTGCCTTCACCAAGTCATCAGGATTCAGAGAATGCAGATGCCCGCCCAGTATAAGAAGAAGATCACGATTTTGACAGATCGCTCTCACACAGTCAGTAGGAGTATGATAGGCTGGATGACCTGATGACTGTGTAGACTGTGTAGACTGGGTAGCAGAGCTGCCTGTGCCACTGATGGTCGGGCGTCGTCTTTGTCCTTGGCCTTTAACATAATTTTTCTTCACGACGGACGCTCCCATAATTCTTGATCAATCGCCGGACGCGGGGTGCCTTCAGGATAGCGCTCGTTCATTAAGCCCTTATAAGTGTCCTGTCAGAAGGTCAACAAATAAATAGTTAAAAATAAATACGAAATGCTAAAAAACATGACTATAATATGTTTAAAGTTAACTTATTACCGCTATCTGAACAGCATCAGGCAGACCATCACGGGTGGCCACATACACATCCAACTAATTGATAGGTTGACCTTGAGACTCAGACTCCTACAGTTCATGTTCTCATATTAATATGTAAACATATGATATTTTAGCTACAAAACATGACTGTAAACATAAAGACAAATAACTAAGCCAATAAGCTTGTTATACATACGTACCCTAGCAGCAATATGTTGCAGCTGAGATATACTGCCGCCCTTGTACGTGCCTTTTGCCTTTTTGCCTTCAGATACACCTGAGGATATGTTCGAGGCGGCAGTCTTACGTCTCTTGACCCAGCTCTCAGCTCTCCACTGCTCACACATCTGCACCCATATGGGATGTGCACACCACCAGGGGCAATGCTCATGCATATACTGCTCACCCTGTCCTGGATGGTCAATCTCAGCATTGTGCAGGGCTTTCTGTCATTCTTTGTTTAGATTATCTTTAGTCCGAACGGCGCACTTCTGCCAGAACAGTGCCTGAATAACTGATGCATGTGCGTCGTCCCATCTATACCGCTTCTGCAAATAAAACAACAATAATAATATTAAAACTATTATATTACCATAATCCAACATTACTAAACTATTAGTTGATTAACTATGTATTATCTATCAGAGTGATTAAATAAATATACCTGAAATTCAGCCCAAACTGCATCCTTATGGGCGAGAGGTGTGCTCGCCAATGTAATCACTGGCGTAGGCTAGTTCTGTAAGCATAATTGTGAAATGCACTTCACAATTTTACTATCTAGAAAATCACTACAATATACAATAATTTACATTAAAATATATTTATAACAATGGAAATATTAAACCCTTATATATACACGATGTTTAACTTACGTGCTTTTTGGAGGAGGACGGATCTGTATAAGAATGCGACCATCTGGATTAGTCGGGGCCTTCGGCACATGATTAGGGCCCCGACCCAACCCGCGCTTTCGTGCAACAGGTTCAGAAGACATCTATAAATAAAAAAAATTAGGATGTTAGTATGAAATTATGAATGACAATTAATTGTATGAAATAGTTAACTACGATTACCATAAGTGAAAGGTACATAAACATGACTGCAAAATAGTTAACTACAACAACTACAAATGATATAGTTAAGGATATAGAGAACATTCCTATATAGAGAACATAAATGAAAGGTACATAATTATGAACTAAACATGAACATGAACATGAACATAAACATACATTTTGTACAATTAAAACTAAACAAACATTTTAATGAAAATCGTTGTTTGATGAGTCAGAATTATTTTGTACAAGTATCGGAGATTCATAACCATCTTCTTCAGATTATGTGTTAGTGTCAGTCAATAACTCTTCCTCAATATCACTGTCATCTTGCACAATAACTGTCTCGGGATCCAATTCATCAGGTTCATCTCCACCCTCTAACTGGATTACATCATTGTTTTCCTCTATATTTATTATAGGAGGTCTTTGAAGCATTTCCTCTTGGTAGAAATCCCCGTCTATTACTTGGACACGACTACGCGCGGGAGTATGAATTACAACTTGCCAATCTGTAGGCGGTGTATCCCTTTTCCTAACTGGACTAGGAGTGTAGTATACTTGTATTGTTTGAGTTGGTAATACAAACGGTTCGTTGGAGTACGCAGACCTATGGAGGTCAATATCGACGATTCCATGTCTGTCAACACGTATCCCTTTTTCTGAATCAAACCAATGGCACTTGAACAAGTGAATATGACCCCCGTACGTGCCCTTGTATGACAACTCTACGATTTCCTCCAACTCCCCATAAAAGGCACGACCAAGCTTATTGTAACAATCTCCTTGGACACACACTCCAGAGTTTGTTGTTCTTTTACCGTGCCCATATGCCTTTGTGTGAAATTCACAACCATTTATTTTGTAACCATTGCGGGTGACTTGGTCCCTGTCTGGTCCCATAGCTAGGACTTGTTCATTTGCCGGAATCGTTGATCCCTTAGTCAAAGCCTACAAAAACTCCATCTTATTAAATGAAGTCATAGTTAACATGGAGTATATATATATATATATATATATATATATATATATATATATATATACGTGCTTAAAAATTGAACTTACTTTGTCCTTTAGCCAAAGTGCAAAGTTTTTATCCCGATTGATTTGAATATCTTTATCAGTTATGCCGGGATGCTTCACTTTTAACTCGTCATCGTACAATCTATACCATGTTATAAACATTAACATATTGGAATAAATTGTCAACTTAAAAGATAAATTATCAAGTTTACATGTGTACCTCACAAATTCGTCAATCTCCTCGCAATTGAGAAGAATGTAAGTATGTGCAGCATGTAATTCTTGCTCAGAGAGGAATATGCGCTTCCCTTTTCCATAAGCGCGGCCCGATAGACCAAATACAGATAGTCGACCATTTAGTTTAACATTTCCCCCATCATCATGTCTCGATACTCGATTGGCCTTTGTCAAGACTTCGTCAGGAAAATAGTCTGAGACAAACGTAGATATCTCATCGAAACTGTATGCCTCGCATATCGACCCCTCGACATAAGCTCTATTCTTAACCTTTCTCTTAAGGTTTCCCATCACCCTTTTCGAAAGGGTACATCCATCTATATTGAACTGGACCCCCAACACGAGCTTCATAGGGAAGATGGACGTGCAAATGCTCCATGGAGTCAAAAAAACTAGGTGGGAATATTTTTTTCAGTTTACACGTGATCTCTATGATGTTCTTCTCAAGTACAGACATGTCCTTCTCATTTAATGATTTTTAACATAAGTCTTTGAAGAAACGACTAAGATCCGTCAAAGCATCCCATATTGGTTTATCAAGCAGATCCCGAAATGCTATAGGCATGAGCCTCTCCATGAACACATGACAGTCATGACTCTTCATCCCTTGCAATTTCCCACCCGTAACACACCTTGCAATGTTTGATGCATATCCATCTGGTAGTTTCAGAGACTTAACCCATGTGCACACATCTTCAACTTTCTTTTTGGACAATGTGTACCTTGCATGCGGTTTGACAATCTTACCATTAGGAGATTCGTAAAGTTCTAATCCGGGACGCTTACAAATATCTTTTATGTCCAAACGTGCCTTATCGTTATCTTTTGTCTTCCCCGTAACATCCATCACAGTGTTAAACACATTGTCAAACACATTTTTCTCAATATGCATCACATCTAGATTATGACGAATCAAATTTGTAGACCAATAAGGTAGTTCCCAAAAGATGCTTCTCCGAACCCAGTTATGAGATTCGCCAAACCCATTGATTATATTTGTGGCATCAACCTTACCAAATGGGATAACCGGCAATCTCATCACACGATCTCGCATCTCCGTTCCCGAAAATCGCGGTGCAGGCATATCATTGTCTACTTTCCCTTTCCTGAAGTGTTCTCTATTTCTTCGAAATGGGTGATCTACCGGTAAGAACCGACGATGACAGTCAAACCAACAAGGCTTTCGACCTTTTGATAGATTAAACGACTTTGTATGCTCCATACAATACGGACAAGCCAACTTCCCGTGTGTACTCCATCCAGCTAACATACCATAAGCTAGGAAGTCACTTATAGTCCACATAACCGCTGCCCTAAGGTTGAAATTTGTTTTCGTTGCAACATCCCAAGTCTGTACTCCATCCTCCCACAATACCTTCAACTCGTCTATAAGAGGTCTCAAGTAAACATCTAAGTTCTTTCCAGGACTCTTAGGACCAGGAACCACGAGTGAAAGAAACAAGTATGGCTGTTTCATACACATCCAAGGAGGCAAGTTGTACGGAGTAACAATCACAGGCCAACATGAGTACGGAACAGCTGAGTGGCCAAACGGATTGAAACCATCAGTGGACAATCCAAGCTTCACATTTCTAGGTTCCAATGCAAATCCAAGATGTGCTAAGTTGAAATCTTTCCAAGCCTTCCCATCTGCGGGATGATTTAGTTCTCCATCTTTAGCTGGAGATTTCGCATGCCAACTCATATGTTCAGCTGTTCTTGAAGACATGTACAATCTTTTTAGCCGATGTGTTATTGGAAAATAGCTTAGAATCCTAAACGGTATACTTGATTTTTTTGTAGTCACACCCTCTTTATTAGGCTTAAACCGATCATGACTGCAAAACGTGCACCTTGTCATCTGTTCATTTTTCTTATAAAACAACATGCAATCGTTGGGACATGCATCGATCTTTTGGTATCCAAGACCCAACTTCTTCACCATTTTCTTACAAAAGTAATAGTTATCAGGCAATTTCTCACCGTCAGGCAACATACTCTTAATGGCCTTCAAGAGCGACTCAAAACACTTATGGCTCATGTTGTGATCAGCCTTGATGTTAAGTAATGTCGCCACTACAGACAATGTAGTGTGTTTGGTGCAACCATGCCACAATGGCTCGCTACCCTCGTCTAACAACTTAAAGAAGTCTTTGGCATCAGAATTCATAGGTTGTTCTCTGCCTTGTTCCCAATCAAAATCTGGCCCTGCAATATCATGAACCATTTTATTCATACGATGAGTACTACTGCCCGAATTGTGTACTTCTGTGATGCCACCACCTCTTCTCTGTCCATGTGCCCACAAACATTCTTCGTAATTTCTCATGAACCCAGAAACAAGTAAATGATAATTTATCACGTCTCTGTCCATATAATTTACATTCTTACACTTCAAACATGGACATCGTATCTGCGACTTACCATTCATACATTCCGGGTGACTATACGCATAATCCAAAAACATTTGGCAACCAGCTCTAAATTCAGCTGTAGCACCTATTTGGGCACTTGACTTTCGTCGTGCCATCCAACTACGGTCTGAATATAGGTCCATGATTCCGCGGTACCTATGTTGACATGAATTATTGTATTCCCTTGTTAGAGATTTACAATTCAGCTCAATCCCATTTATGATGCTTATAAATACATATACATGTATATGTACATATATAACATGAGTGTGCATCATATATGATTATTCGGGAATTGAACAAGGATACATTCCAAAACAACCTAAAGACAATAGATTCCTAGGGGTAGAATATGAATCATTGCATCATGCATGGTCTGCATATGATAGGACATTAGGTGATGAAAATATCTTGATGGTCAAGTTTGAAGAACAACCAATGGAATTTGAAATGTGTTCTAGAAACTATAACGATGCGTATATCAAGATTGCAGAAGAAGGCATACTATTAGCCCCTGTGAATACGAATGCATATATGGCCATTTGACTTATATATGAAGATTTAGACAAGTATGTCTTCTCGACTGTGAATTACGGATAAACTTCTTTGAACCTTCTTCTTGATTGAATTATGGATAAACTTAATTCCTAGTTATGTTTTATGTCATACTCATGTTCAAGTTATTGGATTGGTATAAGTATGATCATATATTTCAACCAAGGTTTTGGGTTAAGCCCTAATGTTCAAGTTATATAGCCATTTGACTTATATATGAAAAAATTTCGGCAGAGTCTCCACTATAATATGAATTATCCACATGCACGAGGGCATGCATACTTGACCAATTTCAGGGCATAATTTAGGAGAATCCAATATTAGTAACAATAATAAGAAGCCCAAAAATGGTCCCAATTTCAGCAATATCAACAACAATTTATCTAAATTTCAGCAACAATATATTCAGCAGTAATGTTATATTCAAAATTTTTCCAAATTTCAACAACTGTTATTCAGTAATAAAAAATTATCCAATTTTAGATAATCTCATATTAAAACATGAAACCTAATCATGCATGTTCCCAAATTATTCTTGTGGTGTAAAGTGTGTGTATATACTTACAAAATTATACATATATGATGTATGTGTGTATATATATACATATAGGTATCAATCAACTCATAAAAGAATCTCTCTTTTTTAAATTCATTGATTATCCCAAAAGTTTCATACCCATTAGGGTTCTACCCATTTTGAACAAGACACTGTAAATTTACCCATTTTAAACAAGACACTGTAAATTTACCCATTTTGAACAAGACACTGTAAATTAAACTGGATTTTCAGTCAAACCCATTTGGATTTTCAGTCAAACTCAAATTAAACCCAAAAAATTCAAGAAAATGGCATCTAGAAGCAGAACATCAACACATTCACATCTTCAGAAAAACAAATCATGCCCATTCAATCAAAAATAACAGAAAAATAGTTTAATTTAAGGATCAATTAAAGGGGTCACCGGCGGTGGTGAAGGCGTCGGCGGTAGCGGTAGTTTTCCTCCCTCTTCTCTTCTCTTCTCCTCCTACTCCCTCTTCTCCCTCTCGTCAGTGTCTCCACCTCTTTTTTTTCTTCAGTACTGATCGAGCGAACTGCTGAACTTGATTAAGTTCATGAGAATCAGCGACCACCATCAGCGACCTCATGCGATCGCTAATATTTAATGACGTGGACATATCAGCGACCGACAGTGGTCGCTGACAGAGAGTGGTCGCCCCGCCAAAGTTTCGCACCAAATTTTAGGAGGAAAATTCATATCAGCGACCGAACAGCGACCGCATGCGGTCGCTGATATGAACTAGCGACTATAATCCTATCGGTCGCAGATAGCAGTCGCTGTTACTATTATCAGCGACCGGATACAGCGGTCGCTGATATTATTGGTCGCAGATGGCTCTTTTTCTTGTAGTGCTTACAGAGTTATAAGGAATATGAATGTGGGGTTACCTAACTTCAATAATAAGGATGTAAGGTGATAATAAATAGACAGCATCTATAAGAAGAGTGATAAAGAAGTTAAGAATAGAGAGTTATATTTAAGTATGGTACAATTGTACTCTTTAGTAGTTGATGTACGGTATCTGGGCTAAACGATTCCTTCATGGAGCGGAGGCATATACGAACTAGCAACTCAGAACCTAGTTTGTTGGTTGTTTGTGGGAAACCACTCAGCGTACCATACTGAAACTGTTAGAGACTCGATGTGTACCAAGGGTAGAGAATGGATGTGTATGATGAAAGTGTAGAACTCGAATGAAATGTTGAGCGATGTAAATAAGTTAGAATTCTTAAAGGAAGAATTATTATACAAACAAGAAGATTCAAAGAAGAATCTTGAAGAGATATAAAGATAATAAATGGGAGTTTCTTAACTCCAATAGCCAAGATAACGAATAATGTCGAAAATGATGAGAAAGGGAATGAAAGAGGATCGATCACGAGTTAAGAAAAGAATTTTAAGGGAGATGATTATTGAATAAGATCACGACGCGATCTCTTTAAGTTATAAAAAGAAATATGGTCTGTAATGTTTGAATGATTATAGCTTGATGCTATGAAGATAATATACTATGATATAGTACAAGATAACTCACAAGGAGTTATAGATAATGTGATACGAGGAATTCGTACTGAGCAAGTTAGTAAGATATAGTTAGGTGGGTTTTCAACTGAGAACTCATGTGATGGCTGAGTTGTACAAACCTTTGTATGGATGAGGGTTTTGTGCTTGCACTCAGTTTATTATATTGATAATCATTGGAATGTTGGTGTTGCGCTATCAATGTATGTGTGGTGAAAAGGTGATTCTTTTCTCATGTGTATATTTGATAGTTAGAAACTATTAAGATTAGTCAGATATTATTAGGATTAGGCACGGTTCTTAAAACTAATGCATATGGTAAGTTCGTGACTCATAATAATATCATATGTTTGGAACCCTTCAGCGAATGGACGCCTATGGTCTGACTAGGATAAGTTCTTAAACTCATAATATTGTGATAAGTTCCTGAACTTCCAATGTGCAGTAAGTTTGATGAACTATTTTGTGTAGAAAATGGTCATAGTATAGAGAGTATTGATGAAGTTGTAGATTGATAGAATAGTTAAGTAATGAAGTAAAGATTGAAGTTGATGGATACCTGGATATTCTAAATTTACTAGCTATACTAGACTTTCGAAATTTATTGACTTCGTGCTATTGCTTACACTTCTATTTTCTTGAAAAACATTGGATCAAATGATGGAACCAATGAGTTTTAACAATAATACTGTTATTTGTATGTCTATGCTAATCGCTTCGGCCAGACAAAAATGATTTGCAATATATCAAAATATATTTTATATATCATTAATGCATCATGTAACCTGGTGTAAAGATGATAAAAACGATGGAGTCATTAATGCAGTATTACTTAGTGTTGGATGTGATCTAAGGATCGTCAGCCCACTATGGTATGATGTAGTATGATAAAATCACCAAATGACGAAATCCTCAACGAACTATAAATACAGTGCGGTATCATGACGTCATAAAAAGATTTTTGAGATTTCTTAAAGATATGAGAATACATATGTATGTATGTATATGTATATTTTGGTTGATGTCCGAATTGTTATAGATGTCTATGCTATTTGATTCAGCTTGACAAATATTGAAAGATGTTCACGAAATTCAAACGTTCATTGAACAGTTATGCCAAACCAAATTGTTTTGGTACGGATTCAGATGTTGAAAATCTGAGTTGAACAACCCTATAAGGGGACATGTTTTTGGGGACAATGGTTCCGAGCGTAACGCATATAGTCGTTACAAAACACTACGTTGCAGCCTAACGTAGTGGTACAATAGGATGGCCACCTAGTGTATGTACGGAGGGTGTTTTCATTCTTTGTGATTGATAAACACTCTGGTTTGCAGTGTGAAGGATTGAGTTGAAGCACTAGTAAACCGAGAATAGAGTTCACGGTCTTATGACCCCTGAGCATGATTTGGAATATTTTAAATTTCTGAGTTATTCATACTACTTTCCAATTATTAAACAATTGTGGAAGATTCTTGTTATTCTGCAAGATGGAAGTTAAAGAAGTAAGTCATAGAATGCGACACTGAATGATGAGTATGTTGAATAAGTGAGAAAAAGAGATTTTGAAGTGAGAAGGATATGAGTTATCAAAGAATACTGTGAAACTTTTAATAGAAAAGTTTAATAATTATAGAAAGATCTTTGTGGAAAGAAATGGTTATAAAACCCAAGGAATGAATATAGTATTAACGTAAAATCTATTTTGATAGATCGGATGAATAAAGATTAATAGATAAATTTCGAGGACGAAATTCTTAGAAGAAAGGGTGAATGTAATATCCCGAGTGTTTTTTGATAGCGATCCTTAGAAAAGGAAATGAATGGGTTAAAAGATATATAATACTCAGAATATAATTGAGTTCAGGTAAAAGTTATGAAACAAAACCTAGAATTTGTTAAAGTAAGGAATGTAGTATGAAATACAAAATCTTTATTTAGATAAAATGATGAAAGATTTGTCTGAGTTATGTGTTTAATTTGTGTCTTTGATTCTGGGGACAGAATCTTTGTAAGTAGGAAAGATTATAACGAATGAATTATTGAGTCGTGATTCTGGAGACAGAATTCTTTTAAGGGGGGAAAGATGTGACAACCGAGATTTTTGTAAATTAAATTAAATATTTATTCAATTGAATAAATATTTTTCGATGAATTAATTATTAGATTAAATAATTAATTAATGAAATTATGGTAGATTAATGTAATTATATGTGTTATATTTATTAAATTAATGTGGAGAATATTGATTATTCAAGTATGTATTTATGTGGGATTATTGAATTAAAAGAAATAATTAATAAGCCTAATGTTATTTTAATTAATTTAATAATTAATTAGAGATCTAATAATTTGACATTATTAATAAATGAGAATTTAATTATTTGATTATGTGAATTAATAAGAAATTATCATATTTTATTTAAATTAAATTAAATAAGATATTTGATTTATGTTATAATTGGATGTGACATTATTAAACTACAGTATAGGGATTAATTAAAATAAATATAAGTAAGAATTTAATGGTAGCCAAACATGGTCTTTTGGGAAGTTAAGAGCAGTTACCCGTGATTGGGTAACTGACCTCAACGCGTCAATTCTTTTCCAGTATTATAAACGTCTTCTTCTTCTTCATTTTTTCTAAGTCTGGCTTAGCATCACAGAAAGAGATTAAGAAATTTTTGGGGATATTATGAGTGTGTGATTGAACAAGAGTTGAGAATGAATTCATCTCCTACTAATTACACTTTACACTTTGGGTAAATTCTTCAAACCATTATTATTACATTGTTAAAATTTTTATATTATATGGCTTTCAAAATTTTGTAAAGTCTCTATAAATAGAAAATTGTGTTCTTATACAGATATATGAATATGTATGAGTTTTACGGCATAAAATTTATATGTTATGTGAATTCTTGTTCCGACTTAGGCCATACAACTGAATTTTGATAATTGTAGGTGGTTGTATTGTTATAACTAGCATGATATGAACATGAACATGAACGAAATTGGTTTTACATTAAAGATAAGCATGAGCATGACTTGGTAATAAATGAGTAATTGACTGTTAGCTAAACGTGGAATTTAACGTTGAGTATATTGATTTGTTATGAGATTCAGAGAATCGTAGTCTCAAGGAATCAAAATTGGTTTATAAACTGTGATTACCGTGTTCACAGTGTCTAGAAGTATAAAAATGGACTTTTTGGGTTTAAAATATGGTTTTTAAGGAATTAAGTTTTCTGTAATTGTTGTTTAGTCGTTTAAATTAGTATATGCATGTTGGATAATGTGTATATGAGTTATTTATATAAGCTATGCATGTTAATTTAGATGTTAGTAGTGTTAAATAGACAGAAATTAGTTGTTATGTTCTCCGATGGTTGGGTTCTGCAAGTTTCGGTGCCCCAGCGCCAAAAATGGAGCCCCAGCGCCAAAGTTCGCTCCCTGGCACCACTGGATAGCCTATTCTTCACGCCCCAGTGCTAGAATTCGTGCCCCAGTGCACTGTGTCGCGCCCCAGCGCTGGAAATGTGGTCTGGGTTGGAGAGTTTTGACCTCCTGTAGTGAAACGACCATAACTTTTTCATACAAACTCCGATTGAGGTGATTCAAGATGATCCGGAACGAGGACGAATAGACCTACAACTTTTGTGCTTTAATGTTTTCAATTTGAGGTTATTAGCATGGCTCAAAATGGTCATCTTTAGGACTGTTGTGTTTTCGAAGGCAATCGGAGGGCGTCAGCATGCATATATGCATGTATAGTGCTCCTGACCATAAAAGATGATGTCCTAAGTTATAAAATATGAATGTTAGTAAATATAATGATGCTTAACATTAATAAATAATGTGTTAAATAAGTTATAGAGGCGTAGTAAGCATACACAAGCGAGACAAATCGGGCGTGTGACGAATGAACGTCGAAACGTCGTGCCAAGTGTTAATGAACTTAAAAAGTGTTTCAATTCAATTGAAATGAATATTATAAGATATGGAATGAATTTAATATAAAACCAATGAGTAGTCCTAGCAAGACTTGAGCACTTGAATGAACTGCGAATATGAAATACAGTGAGATATAAGTTGAAAGTTAACACAATTAAGTTGAACATTGTATATTTATTAATAGGAAAGATTATGAGACGTAGAGTAGATTTTACATTACAATTATTATGTGTTATTATGTGACTAATATTTGATGTGTAAGATTATATAATTGTGTAGGGCACGTGAAGTGCAGATAGCTGTAAGCTGTTAAACTGTTATTGGTAAACAACGATCAAGGTAAGTCTTTCGGTTCCTATTTTCTACGTGGAATTGATGAACTTCTTTAAATTGCATGATATGTTATATATATGTTGAAATAATGAAATGTTAAAGTCAATATATGACTGCATTATTTTGGCTAAAGAATGATGATTGAGTAAGGAACTCAATCTTGATATTTGCTATGTAAATTAAAATCATGTATGCCATGTTACTTTAATGAGATGTATATTGAGCATGTTATTATGTGCTATGTGATGAATGAAAACTGTTAGATTTTGCTGGGCTGTCGAACTCACTCTTGCAAATAACCACTTTTACAGGTCAAGGAATTAAGGTAAGGATATGTGCTAAGTGAGTTATAGAGAACTATATTCACGAAGATTACTTATGTTATATGAGAAATGTATGTAATATTTTGAATGTAAATGTTGTTGAGTTGTAAATTGAGCTATCCTGTGTATATGGATATCTATTTATGATGTAAGACATTGTATAGTCAGTTTATTGTAGCGATTCATGATATATATTGGAATCGAAGAGATGTAATGTAAAGGTTATGTTTTAGGGTAATAAAGAAGGAAATGTACAAAAGTTTTAAATATTCCACAATTTTTAGTGATTTTTAATATCGAATAGTGATGTAAAATTAGAGGTTGAATGTTTGGTTAACGACCGAAGTCGAGATTTAAATTGTATAAATTTTGGGGTCGTTACAAGTTAGTATCAGAGCTGTAGGTTAAAAACCTTAGGTAGGGGTACCTTAGGCTATAACCTTAGAAAAGAAAAGGTGAAGATAATGAATGAATAAGCTCAGATAGAGTTTGAACAATAAGAAGTAATTTAAGAAATTTTTATAAAAGGGATTAAAACTTGCGTGAAAGGATTCAAAGAAGAATCTCGCAAAGTTATAAGGAATATGAATGTGGGGTTACCCAACTCCAATAATAAGGGTGTAAGGTGATAATAAATAGATAGTGTCTATAAGAAGAGTGATAAAGAAGTTAAGAATAGAGAGTTATATTTAAGTATGGTACAATTGTACTCTTTAGTAGTTGATGTATGGTATCTGGGCTAAACGATTCCTTCATAGAGCGGAGGTATATACGAACTAGCAACTCGGAACCTAGTTTGTTGGTTGTTTGTGGGAAACCACTCAGCGTACCATACTGAAACTGTTAGAGACTCGATGTGTACCAAGTGTAGAGAATGGATGTGTATGATGAAAGTGTAGATCTCGAATGAAATGTTGAGCGATGTAAATGAAGTTAGAATTTTGAAAGTAAGAATTGTTATATAAACAAGAAGATTCAAAGAAGAATCTTGAAGATATATAAAGATAAGAAATGGGAGTTTCTTAACTCCAATAGTCAAGATAACAAATAATGTCGAAAATGATGAGAAAGGGAAAGAAAGAGGATCGATCACGAGTTAAGAAAAGAATTTTAAGGGAGATGATTATAGAATAAGATCACGACGTGATCTGTTTAAGTTATAAAAAGAAATATGGTCTGTAATGTTTGAATGATTATAGCTTGATGCTATGAAGATAATGTACTATGATATAGTACAAGATAACTCGCGAGGAGTTATAGATAATGTGATACGAGAAATTCGTATTGAGCAAGTTAAGAGTAGGTTGTTAAGAGTAAGATAGAGTTAGGTGGGTTTTCACCTGAGGACTCATGTGATGGCTAAGTTGTACAAACCTTTGTATAGGCGAGGGTTTTGTGCTTGCACTAAGTTTATTATATTGATAATCATTGGAATGTTGGTGGTGCGCTATCAATGTATGTGTGGTGAAAAGGTGATTCTTTTCTCATACGTATATTTGATAGTTAAAAACTATTAAGATTAGTAAGATATTATTAGAATTAGGTACGGTTCTTAAAACTAATGCATATGGTAAGTTCGTGACTCATAATAATATGGTATGTTTTGAACCCCTCAGCGAATGGACGACTATGGTCTGACTAGGTTAAGTTCTTAAACTCATATTATTGTGGTAAGTTCCTGAACTTCCAATGTGCAGTAAGTTTGATGAACTATTTTGGGTAGAAAACAGTCATAGTATAGAGAACATTGATCAAGTTGTAGATTGATAGAATGGTTAAGTAATGAAGTAATGAAGTAAAGATTTCAGTTGATGGATACCTGAATATTCTAAATTTACTAGCTATGCTAGACTTTCGAAATTTATTGACTTCGTGTTGTTGTTTATACTTCTATTTTCTTGAAAAACATTGGATCAATTGTTGGAACCAATGAGTTTTAACACAATACTGTTATTTGTATGTCTATGCTAATCGCTTCGGCCAGACAAAAATGATTTGCAATATATCAAAATGTATTTTATATATCATTAATGCATCATGTAACCTGATGTAAAGATGATAAAAACGATGGAATCATCAATGCAATATTACTTAGTGTTGGATGTGATCTAAGGATCGTCAGCCCACTATGGTATGATGTAGTATGATAAAATCACCAAATGACGAAATCCTCAACGGACTGTAAATACAGTGCGGTATCATGACGTCATAAAAAGATTTTTGAGATTTCTTTAAGATATGAGAATACATATGTATGTATGTATATGTATATTTTGGTTGATGTTCGAATTATTGTAGAGTTCTATGCTATTTGATTCAGCTAAACAAATATTGAAAGATGATCACGAAATTCAAACGTTCATTGAAAAGTTATGCCAAACCAAATTATTTTGGTGCGGATTCAGATGTTGAAAAGCTGAGTTGAACAACCCTATAAGGGGACATGTTTTTGGGGACAATGGTTCCGAGCGTAACGCATATAGTCGTTACAAAACTCTACGTTGCGGCCCAACGTAGTGGTACAATAGGCTGGCCACCTAGTGTACGTAAGGATGGTGTTTTCATTCTTTGTGATTGATAAACACTCTGGTTTGCAGTGTGAAGGATTGAATTGAAGCACTAGTAAACCGAGAATAGAGTTCACAGTCTTATGACCCCTCAGCATGATTTGAAATATTTTAAATTCCTGAGTTATTCATACTAGTTCCCAATTATTGAACAATTGTGGAAGATTCTTGTTATTCTGCAAGATGGAAGTGAAAGAAGTAAGTCATAGAATGCGACAATGAATGATGAGTATGTTAAATAAGTGAGAAAAGAGATTTTGAAGTGAGAAGGATATGAGTTATCAAAGAATACTGTGAAACTTTTAATAGAAAAGTTTAATAATTGTAGAAAGATCTTTGTGGAAATAAGTGGTTATAAAACCTAAGGAATGAATATAGTATTAACGTAAAATCTATTTTGATAGCTTGCTACCAGATTCTTTTATAGGAGTTGCATTTCCATGTCAGAGTATTCACTTGAGTTATATCTTTTGTCCTGCATAATTTTAGAAAGTAGTTAGTTTCCAATCTGATTGAAATTAATCTCTTGTTATGTTACATTTATTGGGTAGTTGGATGTATAGGCTCATGTTATCTTCTGACTACTGCAGTGAATTTTGACTATGAACAAGGTTGACAGGTGTTTCCTGGAGTTGCAGGTTGACGGTGAGGAGGCTTACCAAACATTTCAAAGAGTTATTAAAAATGCAAATGTCATCATGACAACGTACGAGGATCCCCTCCTCGGTGATGTTCAGGTTTACCCAGAGAAAGGTACTGTTACTTTCTGTGTCACCTATTGTGCGTGTTGCTGTTCAGTGCAAGGTTGCCTCTGACCTTCCGAAACTTGTTGAAGGACTGAAATGATGTGCCAAATCTGATCCCATGGTTGTCTGTACCATTGTCTATAATACTTACTACAATTTTTACACTCTTTAGAATCCATAATGTTGTTCATCTTTTCAAATTCCGACTTTGGAGGACCTCATCCTTTATGTGAACTACCTGCCTATATAATGAAGTTTACTAATGTCCTAAGTTTAGTTGTTGGGCTGCCAAATTTCAAAATATGTCTCATTCAAATACTGATAAATCTAATTGCATGCAAGTTTTTTGCTTTAATGATCCAAACAGTTCAATGGTTATTAGTATTTTATTCATCTTTGTCTAGACGACTCTTTATTGGATATATTATTGCAATACTTCTTGCATGTGCAGTTTTAAGGTTTGTCATCCCCTGAGCAGCAAGCATTCAGTAATCGGCATTTAGGTCAACTAACATAGATTACCTTAAGCACAGGAAAACTAAATATGTAGCTATTAAGCTAATATTGCAGACAAATACTATTATCAACTACAACTAACTAAGTTTTTAACTGTATGCAGGCATATGATGGCATGATTGTTGGAAAACATTCACGAGATACGGATCTTGATGTAATGTGAACTTTATTTTCCTATCGTATAATTATTATGGTTTCTCTAGGTGACTTGGTGTTTTATTTGTCTATCATAGGTCAATCCAGTGCGGAATAAGGAACTCACCAATATAAGGGCTTCGAACATGCTTAGGTAGTAGCTTAATTTTATGGATAGTTTGGTTTATTTTGTAAAGGTAATCAAATTCACAATTCAATATAGTAGTAATTTATAAGAAAAAGTTAATTTGAGATGTATATATGGATAGTTTGGTATATATTTTGTGGATATATTAATTTGAAACTGTAAACGAATGATATTATTGGGATGTATTTTGAATGGTTGATACATTTTGGCTTTAAATTTAAATGAGAATTTAGACCTTTTAGCTATATATAATGGCATTAGCAGATTGCAGGTGCACTGGTAATATAGGTGAACCATAACTTTTTTTTCTTTTTTTTTTCAAGTCAATCTACAACATTTTAAAAATGTTGTATATTTGCATAAATAAATGACACTTTCTAAACAATTGTTATATGCATGTATTACAACATTTTTAAGTCACACTACAACGTTTTAAAACCGTTATATAAATTTCTCTAAATAGATGACACATTATAAACGTTGTGTAAATGTGCCTAAACATTGTCTTATATATTAAACTACAACATTTTAATTTCAGAAAACGTTGTGGAATCATACATTCTACAACGTTTTTAAGCATCTATTAATTTATGTAAAACAAATGTACAACATTTTTTTCTTAAAAAACGTTGTATAATGTGCCTAACTACAACGTTTTAAAAACGTTGTGTAAGGGTGTCAAATAGAAGACACCCTTAACCACGACGTTTTTCTGAATGAAACCACAACGTTTTTTCTGCGTTATCTATTTACTATTTTGTAGTAGTGGGGGGGGGGTTCCCAACACCTTCCCTCCACTTAATCAAGCCCCCAGACCCTAACGAATTTCGGTTTCTCAGACCAGTTAAACAGTGTCAAATACACGAGTCTTTGTGCAAACCTTTTCTCAGTTGAGTTGGTGCAACCATTTAAAAATACCAACTGGTGACCCTTATAGTTAAATCATCGACATATACATGTCGGACCTTTTCAAAATTATTTTTTTAAACAAATCTCACCTAAAAATGAGAACACCAAAAGGCAAGAACAGAAAGGGACAAATAAAAATCCTGACGTCGACAGGTGGCGACTTTGCTGGGACTTCAATAAGAGGGCTTAAGCCACTATTCAAGCTTTTCAAAACTTTTATCTGCTTATGTGTGAATGTTGCATTTACATTAAATAGATGTGTACTAATGTTTTCTTTACTGTACTTTAGTGCTTCGCACCATATCTACCTGTGATATTAGTGCTTCGCACATGTCATCATTTCCATACGGTGAGACACGGTGTATATGAATGTATGTTGTGTGATTCCTCCACCAAGAGGCTAACCCATCAGTGTTTGATTACGGGACTCGTCGAAAAACTAATTCCATGAGTCTCAGGAAAGGCACCACCCAAATTCACTAAAGTTGAAAGATTGGATTAACTTCCTATCGAGTAAATTGCGATGATCTGGGGCCCTTCATGCCGAAAAGCCGTGAGAGTAGCCTAGGATATGTCAGCTTCTGATAAACTAAACATGGAGGGAAGTCTCTTCATACCTTCCCATTTCAATTACTTATAATTTAATTTCCATGTCAATCTCAATGTAATGGAAAATACAAAGGAGTATGTGAACATGCATTCCTTTTCATATCAAAACATGTTATGTTATCTTGTCATCAAAATGACTGACATCCGTTTTGCAGGAGAAACCTTAAAACACTCCTAAAAAATGGACACATTATATAGCATTTAACATTTCCCCATTTTCCTAGACCAAACTACACGGTCTTTTTGTAGGGAAACGATTGAGCTTGTTAACCGTTCAAGGTCAAAAAAGGCACTAAGCCCACCGCCAGACATGGCTACAAGTGCTCAACCTAATCCTACTCTTGTCTCTCGCGAGGAGTTTGAAGGATTAAGTAATAAAATAACAGAGTTGGTTGTTCTTCTAAAAGAACTAAACAAATCAACTCAGAGTCCACAAATACCCATACAAACAGAAGCCTCTACACAGGGCGGAATCTAGGGTCTTGACAGAGACGTCCCAACACTTGAGTCTCATAATAAAAAGTCCAACAAAACCTCTGAAATCACTCATCTTAAAAAAGATCAAGACACCGGTGATATTCAAAAGAAGGTTCTACAAACGAAAGAGACCATTTGGTCCGTCAAAGGGATTGGAACGCACGAGAGCATCTCCTATTCAAACCTTTACATCTTCCCCGGGGTTCATTATCCGGAGAAATTTAAGGCTCTTGACTTCGAGAAGTATGATGGATTGGGAGATCCTTACATCCAGTTAAAAGTGTTTATTGGAGAGCTCGAATCCTACGCCGAGAATGAAAAGCTGAGAATGCAGCTATTTCAGAAAAGTCTGACCGGTGAAGCCAGAGCATGGTACACCAGATTGGATAACTCCAAAATTCACAGCTGGGAGGAGTTAGCCCATGCTTTCCTCAATCAATATATCTTTTAAACTCAGATGGCTACAGACCGGTATTAAATTATCAAAGTTAAGAAGCAAGTCAATGAGTCACTCAAAGAGTATGCCCAAAGATGGTGGCGTCTGGCTGCCCAAGTAATCCCATCTATAATAGAGACTGAGATAGTGATGACCTTCATAGGTATTCAAGAAGCTCCATTTTATGATAGGGTCCTAGCTGGAATAGGAAAACCATTCTCAAAAATGATAAAACACGGAGAAATGGCAGAAGTGGGATTGAAGTCTGAGAAGATTCAAGACCTCGCCGCTTTAAAAGCAATAGCTGAGCATATCTAATCTAGAAGTTATGGGAACAACCCCCGGAGGGTCCATAAGAAGAAAGAAGAGGATATTTCCTTGATACTGCAAGGGCAAACAAACACAAAAGGGCAATCAAAACTTGCCTACTCAAATGAGAAATTACTCCCCTTTTCAAGCTCAGTCCTCCAATCCTCCCTTGCCAAAGACTGGAGAAGTTAGACGCTTAAGAGTGTTCACACCCTTAGGGGACTCACTCGAAAACATCTTCAAACTTTTGTCAGCTCAAAAGAAAATCACTCATCTCCTTCCACAAGCTAATCCTAGTGGAAAGGGCTTTAATGCAAGCAAGAATTGTGCTTACCATTCTAAAGCTCCAGGCCATGACACTCAGGATTGTTGGGCCATCAAGCATAAGATCTATGACTTAATAGATAGTTGTGAGATCGTGGTGACCAAGCCCGAGAAACCACACGTTCAGGATAACCCTCTCTTTCTCAACACAAGGAAGAGGATGTTAACATGATCAATAAAGGCAATGGAGAAAGTTCCAAGTACCTCAAGTATGTGGTTGGTTCTCCCCAAACCAGTAAGGATAATTCTGACAAGCACTACTAGAAAATAGTAAATAGACAACGCGGAAAAAATGTTGTGGTTTTAGTCAGGAAAACGTCGTGGTTAAGGGTGTCATCTATTTGACACCCTTACACAACGTTTTAAAAACGTTGTAGTTAAGCACAATACACAACGTTTTTTAGGGAAAAACGTTGTAGATTTATTTTTCAAAAATTAGCAGATACTTAAAAACGTTGTAGTAGGTATGATTCCACAACGTTTTCTGAATAAAAACGTTGTAGTTTAGTATATCAGACAACGTTTTTAACCAATTTATACAACATTTTTAAAATGTTGTAGATAAATTGAAAAAAAGAAAAAAAAATATTGTGGTTCACCTATATTACCAATACACCTGCAATGCCATGATGTATAGCTAAAAGGTCTAAATTCTCATTTAAATTTAAAACCAAAATGTATCAACCATTCAAATTACACCCCAATAATACCATTTGTTTACAGTTTCAAATGTCTCAAGCATTGATTATGAAATAACATGAATTAAAAAATACAAATGCTACACTGGTAGAGTTTTATGAACCCTCAAGTCAGAAATCACTGAGGACGCGTACACATTCAGTTTGGTGGCTCTAGACATCATTTTACTGGACAAATGGAGTATTTAATTAGCAATACTAGCGAAGCTTGTGTGATCAGCAGATTGAATCCCCTGTTATACAAATTATATGAAATCACCAAAATGTCAAAAGCTATGAACATTCATTTCCTGGGGACCAGCAGCTAATAGCTATAGACATTATATGGCTCTTAGATAACATCTGCAAAAAGCATTTATATAGCTATAGACATTAAAGCTATCATTAAAGCTGCCAATAGCTATAGACATTAAAGCTGCCACAGCTATCTCCTTTAACAGTCCTGCTCTTACCAATCCTTTAAAGGTGTTCTAAATTTTAGAGCTTGCACATACCTGTTTTAGAAAGGGAAGCCATCCTTGAAAGGATTCTTTCGTTCTGTGCTATGGGTGTCTCATTGATCAAATCAACCTCCCTCAAATTGCCACTTGATCTGTGTAAGCATAGGACTTCAGGACACAGACACATTTGCGTCAATGAAGAAAAAGTTGAAACAAAACAAGAAAACTGATAGATCTAATATTATTGCAACAAGAATATACAGTGTCATTAACATTAAACCACTGTCAACTCCAATGAGTAACTATAATAAAAGGAGAAACCACTGTCAGAATTTACCTTTCGTGCAGAAGTTACAAATAAAAGGATAGTAAACCATATAGAGGATGACTAAAATAAAAGGAGAAACCACATGAAAAAGCTACAAGGCAGAATAGCAAACCATTTATCTGATCAAAAATAAACTACAAGAACAAAAATACAGGTTCTAGTGGCCTAAGAGTAACTTCTTTAGGCACTTTAAGATCACTGCCCAACTCGGTGAAATCAATTCCAGTGGCTTCTTTCACAAGATTGTGCATAGTTTCCCTCCTCCAAGGTCTTTCCAAACATATCTCTACACCCTGAATGAAAGCAATGCAGTTTCAACACATTACAAGAGTAACAAAACTGATATACATGCCACAATTGCTTATATGTTTACAGTATTTTATAACAGGGGAGGATATACATATATATAGAATTAAGGTAACTTCTGTTAACTTAAATATGTAAACTCCTTCAAAAGTAGTAGACATACCAGAGAACTCAGTAACATCTTCATTTGCCTCGGTGACATAAGAACATACAATGAATCTAGCATGGACAAGAAGTTCTCTGAATAAGACAGACTACTAGAAGGAAGAACATGAGGTCTTCCTGCCATCCTCAAATAAGCTGCTGCTGCAATGGTTGGAGCCTGTCATTTAATCAAATTCATGAACTAAGATCAGTTGTATGTGGCTTATATTGTTTCAGCATACAAATGAATAAAAAATACAAAGAATGACAAAGAAGATAACCGTACCTTCCTAAGTATGCGCACTATTTGCTTATCTCTCACTTGTTTAGACTTGTATAAATCTTGGCCCTATGTTATCAGAGAATATATATTATTATGAGATTCATGTGGAAGTGGCATCAGTATCAAAACATCTATTCAAATTAATAATCAATATATTCACATATTACAGTTGGAACTGAACACAGTTGGGCAGTCAAAAGTACTAGAACAACTAGGACATGACAAAACTAGAGGCTCACAACCTTGATATCTGCAATATTGACATGAACCAATTGTGTATCTCATCTTTTCAGAGAAATTCATGTACTTAATTAAGTGACATCAAAATAACCTTAGAAGCAGAATTCGAAGCACACAACTAAGTATTAGAGGAAATTTATATCAAATAATAAAATAAATATTGAATTAATAGTGTAAGAAAATAAAATCACACATCAAAAGTTGCAATGAATTGACAGCAAAATGAAATGCATGTTTTTCCCCAATCATCAATGACCTAAAATTTCTAAAATTCAAGTTTATCTAGCAGCATCAGCTCTTCTTAGAACGAAAGCACAAAATCCAGAAAGAACTAACTAGAATATCAGTAAATGGAAGAATTAATATTATCAATCACAAACCTCAGCCATTTGAAATTGAACAGAATCGACACATACAAAGAAATGATATGATTAACAAAGAGCTGACCTAATTGTCTCTAACTCCGGCGGTGGTTTTGCCGTCT
Organism: Panax notoginseng; assembly: GCA_016801055.1. Classification (NCBI taxonomy): domain Eukaryota; kingdom Viridiplantae; phylum Streptophyta; class Magnoliopsida; order Apiales; family Araliaceae; genus Panax; species Panax notoginseng. The sequence continues at coordinate 81,855,225 of CM029020.1, read as the reverse complement.
TCATCGGCGGTGTCCTTGTCAGAAACTTCTCTCCATCAGTTGGTTTGTACGATAGAGACGGTTGCAGAGCAGGTGGTCCGACAGAACCGGTGCTCAGCGTGCCGAAAGAGGGTCGGGCTGATAGGTTTCACGTGCAGGTGTAGGACGACGTTTTGTGGGACTCACAGGTACCCAGAACAGCACGGCTGCGCCTTTGATTTCAAGACGGCAGGGAGAAAGGCAATCGCGAGGGAGAATCCTCTGGTTAAGGCTGAGAAATTTTAGATCTGGCCCGGAGACTAGGAGCGGGCTAGGGCAAAATACTGATAAGAGTGATACTTATTATTTAAGTTTTCACTTTAGCGAGATTTTTTAAAGCTCCGTGTTTTCTTTATACACAACGTTTTTACAAAAAACGTTATCTAGTTAACATAAAAAAAATGACCTTTTAAATAGATAACATTTTTACATATATATCTACAAAATTTTTTTAAAAACGTTGTAAAAAAAATACCACAACGTTTTTATAAAAAACGTTGTGGTTTAAGTGTTGTCTATTTGGTATTTTGTAGTAGTGAAGTGGGATTATTTATAATTTTTCTTCATGATGGAACAGGAATTAAAGTCTCTTGACGAACAAGTTAATCAACTGGTACAACTGGTGATACACCAACACCAAGTCACACGACAGTTTTTTAGTCAGGAGCATGCTAGCCTCCTCTCTATTATCACAAAGACTACATCACTCACCCAAGAAAGTGAGACCTTGGAAGAAAAACTTACAAGAAAAGTAAGAGCTCAAACCCGTCGGGACTTTGCCAACGAAACGGAGTTCACCTATTTAGGGCAACCGATGGAAGAAATATTGCAGATGTTGATCAATAAAGGAAACATCACTGCACTGCTACCTCCAGTCAAGCCACGCTAAAAAAGATTTGATGTTACTGGTGTATGTCAATACCACTCCCACTCTCGCGGTCACAACACTGAAGAATGTTGGGCACTCCACCATCTTATTCAAAATATGAATGACAGCGGTGACCTGTAAATGGAAGACGATGACACCGTATCTATTTAGATTGGACATACATTTCCTCCAGGATCACAAAGATGGAAGGAAATCATTACAGTTATATCCTCTGAGGGAGATTTGGCTGCCACATCATTTATAATTCAACACATCAAGCTCAAAGGAGTTGAAAACCCTTTGAAGATGGGTGCACCAGCACCACTCATATTGCCATTCGGGCTACAACATCCTATCATCAACCTTAAGAAAGCCCCATGGAACTATGGAGAGGTTGAAGGATTAACATCAAACACAACTGCTGCAGTATCTAAGGAAAATCCGCTATATCTCCCTCAACGAGCGATGAAGCCAATCATCAGATCTAATAATGGGAAAGTGCCCAAGGAGAAAATCAAAGAATTCCTCCGCCAGATGGGACACAATGAAGCAAAGGTGGTGCAAAGCGTGATAGAAGCATCGCAACATATATCTATTTTGGACTTGGTTTTCTCTTCAGAAGATCATCGGAAGGTCTTATTGAAGGTATTGGCAGAAGCCCACTTGCCAAAGACAGTAGATGTAGAAAAGTTTCATCATCTGGTAGATCACATCTTCAATAGCAATGTGATATCCTTTGTGAGGGCCCCGAATCCAGGTCCCAAATCACCTCGAATCCGGTTCGATCATTCTATACAATTATTACTATTTGCGGAAGATATAAACATAAATTGTTTATACAATACATATACTCACTATTCCCCAAGGTTGAGTAACCTTAACTTAATACACATTTCATAACTTTTCTAACATATAACAACATTAATATCATACAATACAAATCTAACAGCACGCGTCTACTAAAGCTGGAACTGCCTTGGACCTTTTCTTGTATCCGACGTATTCGCCTTAATCTGCAATATTTTATCACGATATAGCAAGGGTGAGCATAAAGATTGCCCAGCAAGTTTAAATTTAACAATATAACGATATATCATGATTGAAGAGTTTGAATAATAAGATGGCTATAATTCAACAATATAATTGTGAACTAGCAAGAACAAGTTTATGACTGAACAAGTATTATACATGAACAAATATATCTGAACCAACTGGTAATGAAGGTGATCAGCCTTTCATACCTGACTTATACATGCAATATGTACAGAGTACAATTATACATGGCAATCAGCAATGATTAACCATAAGCTTATCCGAATGAAACAACTCTTATTAGAGTTAAGTAAAAACAAACTCGCCTGAACCGTTGATTACCGCAACACAATTATAACGCTTTATCCGAAGACCTAATATTAGTAATATAGATCTCCATTATTAGAATAATATCATCACAATATAATACTATTATATATATATAGACATAGAATAACCTAAACACATAACACATAACCCTATCAGTCTATAACACACATATGACTCAGTATCAAGTCAAACTATTGCAGTCTGAGTTGAACCCGACACAATTCTAACATCCCGACGGTCTAGTCGGACTTTTATCGAGTCTAAGTTCAATTAAACTATGCCTAAACACTTAACAATTAACTCAGATAATTTTAATATCAGTCAAAAATATTTTTGTAAGTCTCATAACAATTTTCACATAATTATTACTATTTATCATGAATTTTAAATCATTAAAAATGTATTTAAATGATTTAAATACCACATAATTTCTTTATCATTAATATTTATTTAATATCAAATATTAATGAAATACATGTCATAATATTATAATATATTTATAATATTACAAAGTATTTTTAATACTTTAAAATCACTTTTATATGATTTTTAAACCATTAAATTCATTATTCAATAATTACTATTAATATTAAAATATTAATATTTTTATGATAAAATATCAAAAGTTATATTTTATAACTTAAAATATTTTTCTAACACATAAATCACTTTTATATGATTTTTAAATAATTTATTCTATTTTTTCATAATTTATTTAATATACTTATTAAATAAACTAATTATCATTAATATTAATTATTTAACAAAATTCATCACAAAATATTAAAAGTCACTCAAAATAACTTAAAATATTTTCTAACACCATAATATAAATTTTCATGATATTTCATGAATTAAAACCATTTTTAAAGAATTTATTTAATTTTGTAATTAAATAAATTAAATACCATTTATATTCCAAAAATATTAAATATTTATGAAATATACTCTAAATAATTAAAAATTATTTTTCAGACTTTAAAATAATTTTTCAGAATTTATTTAGTATTTTTAATAATTAAAAATCTTTTAATTTGATTTATTAAATAAAATAAATCATTTTCTAAATAAACTATCGCTATAGAGGCTTTAGGCGACAAATCCGTCGCAGTTGGTGTTCTTGAGCTTCAAGAACACTGACAGGCCAGTTCCCAGGTTGCTCGTTTGACCGGCTATGATTCTCAGCTCGAGCATGATTTGGGCTATCTAAGACACTGACTTTGTAGATGATATGTATTACTACAGTCATCAATTTTCATCCCGCTCAACCAACATCACAACAAAGAGATCTGGGCATTCAATGTTACCGTCAGAAAGATTCTGGGTTTTCTGGGTAACCCAGAAACCCGGACAGTGTCTACAGGGTACTTTCTAGTTCGATTTACTCTAGGTTCCAATCACGATCCATGTCGTATAATGGTTCACATAGGTGGTATTTATGTCAAGGAAAATTAATATAGCAACTGAGCAGTCCAAAAACAACAGAATCAAAAATTATGGCTCGGTCAAACCTTGTCAGAATAATAGTTCATACCCTTTCTGGGTTTTCCAGAAATGCAAACTCAGTTTGAGTGGCCAACTTTGACCAGCTTCTATGTTCGATATATTGACGGTTTACACGATCTATAGACATGGATCACGAGTACATCTTACAAGCTACAAGTTTGTTACAACAACATCAACCAAAACACATAAGAACTATCAGATCTGGGCGTTACAAAATCATGTCAGACGCTGTTCATGGCTTTCTGGGTTACCCAGATTTCACCCAGTCAACGTCGGTCAACGGATTTTGACCGTGAATAACTCACAATTTAGACATCAAATGACTGCTATTTTACTTGCAGATCAACTAACATATTACAAGCTATAGATTCCAACCTTAAAACAACAAAAAACAAAAACAGAAACGAATCTAAGGCCACTGACATTTGGTTGTTAGACCACCTTTTGTGTTCTTGGACAGATTTTGAAAAACACTATTTTTACCCACTTTGATGCTATGGATCCATGATAGATCATCATAGATCATCATAAAACATCCTATGGCAAACATTTAAACACATAAACACAACTTTTCTCTTAGCATACAAGATTAAAATATAAATTAGGGTTTATACCTTCAAGTTCAAATATTTGATCTTTGATCTCCGTAACTGATATAAGTGTTCTAAGAGGTGATCTAGTGACTGATTTACATAAGAGATTCGGAGGTCTTTGTGTGAGAGAGAGTTAGTGAGAGCAAGATAGAAAACGAGCATTTTTGTGACTTTCTCTCTCCTCAATCTCTTATATGTAGATGCAATGTATATGGCTGCTGATTTGGGGACTGATTTGCTGGATTATTATGAGTCACAATGTCAAGTTAATGGTTTACCAACTAAAGGTCTTGGCCAAAATTGCAAGTTACCTAATTAAAAATCCAAAAAGGGCATTAATGTCATTTGTAAAATAATTTTAGTGGCATTCTTGTCTTTTGATCCAACCCTTAGGGTTTAGGGTTTGGAAAATTTAGGGTTTAGGGTTTAAACCCCTCAGGATTTACAAATTTAATTTTCTAATATTTCCGATTTAGGTTTTGAAATTAGAAAATTAATATTTTTAAATTATAATTAGAATTTTCTAATTATATTAAAATGTCTTAATCATACTTTAACTATTGTTAATTAGGATTAATAATTCCTAATTAAAATTGTTAATTAAGCAATTAGTGTCAAAATGGTCATTAGGGTTTATAAACCACTAATTAGGGTTTCTAATAGAAAAATAATTTTTCCTAAATTAGAAATTAGATTTCGTAATTAGATTAATGTTTTCTAATTACTAACAACTTGAAAATTAGGATTAATATTTCCTAATTAACATTAAAATTATTAAATCAACAATTAAGTTTTCCCTAATTATAAATTAGGGTTTCAGATTTTGAAATTAAGATTTTCTAACCAATTTGTTAAGATTAACCCTAATTAATCTTATAATTATTTACACTTACGCCATTAAGTTCCCAATTTAGGGTTTCTAACTTTCGAATTAAGGTTTCGAATACCCGGAACTGAAATTAGGATTTCCAGAACCGATTTTTAGGGTTTCTTATCAATCGCTAGGGTTTTCTAACCGAACGTTGACGTTCTTAATATATACTTAGGGTTTGATACAGATATCGATTATCTGGTCAACCCTTGACCCTTAACCACATCATGTACACATATACACAGAACATAATCACGTATTTCCTTAATCCTGAATAATTCACCTAAATCATTCACAAAATTTTGAAATCCTCAAAATTCATTCTTAAAAATATTAAACGCATACACTTATTTTCTGTCTAGGTTCTAATTTTGAACCTTAAATCAATTAATTAAAATTTTAAAAATATTCTAAATTCTCGGGTTGTCACATTCACCCCTTCTTCTAAAAATTTCGTCCCCGAAATTTCCCTTACACCATACTCCATACACCATACTATTTACACCATTCACACACATTATCATATGCTACCCAATACATCTCTCACAAGAGTAAAAATTTTCAAATTGTGCTGAGGGGTCATATAGACCATGAACTACTGAGGTTTATTGTGATAACCCGAGATTTCGAATAATCAAAAATTTGCAAATAATTTTTTTTTATTAATATTAATATTAATTATCAATTTTGTGACAAGTATCTGTGATACGAGTATCGAAAAAGTCAATTTGGGTATTAACTAATAAAATTAGAGTAGAGTTGTGCTTAACAGCTTTAGAAACCCTAATCCTAATTTCTGGATAGGAATTCGGTAGAAAATATAATTAAAATAATTATCTTAATGAGTATGATTGATCGGATAAGGTTTGAAATTAATAAAACATAACAAGAGATTAGAAACCCTAATCTTAGGATCCGAACCTCTAACGTACTGTTCGAAGCCCTAATCGAAAGTCAGGAAACCCTAATTTTATATTCGGGAATTCTAAACCCTAAATTAGGAAAGCCTAATCTTAATTGGCAAGCCTATTATGTGTATAAAACTTAAATATGATTAGAAAACCCTAATTATATTTTTGTTATCTTAAATTTTATTTTACAAACCCTAATTGTAATTTAAAAAAATTATTTTTTTATCAAAACCCTAATTCGTGGGTTGTAAACCCTAATGATCATTTTGACCCTAATTGTTAATTTAAGCAATTTTAATTAGGAATATAAATCCTAATTAGCAAGATTGAATTTTATGATTAGGAAATATTTTCATAATTATTGAATCCTAATTATAATTTTGGAAAATTAATTTTTCTATTTTGAAAACCGAAGTTCGAAAATTTTGGAAAGTAAATTAAAAACCTAGGGTTCAAGCCCTAAACTCTAAAGGGTTCAAACCCTAAACTCTAATCCAAACCCTAAACCATAAGGATTTATGCATTGGACAAGAATGCCATTAAAATTAATTTACAAATGACCAAAATACCCTTTTGCATTTTCTTTAATTGGTAACTTGTATAATTGTTAGCTACTTTAGTTGTTCAACCACTTTGTTGACTTTGTGAGCACAAATTTGCAGCAATCAACTGAAAATATCAGCCTTGGCAACTTATCAAGCAATATATATTAGATTTGGGAGAGAGAAAGTGTACAAAAATTGCAAAAATTGCTCCTTTAGACAAGTTGCTCTCACCAACTCTCTCTCTCTCTCTCCTCTAAAGCTTCTAATTTCTTAAGTAGATCAGTCCTAATTTCATCCCTTGATCAATCAATAACATATTGGAGAGCTTAGATCAAGAATTGAAAGCTAGAAGGTATAAATCAAATTTTAAATTTTGATCTTTGTTGGTTAGAAAATTTTTGTGTTTTAGTGTTTAATCTTATGTTATAATATATTTTTAGTTGTTATATGTTGATCCATGATGGATCCATAGCATCAAATGGCTTAAAAAATGAGTTTTACAAAAATATGTTCTTGAGCATTCTTAGTGGTCTGACAAGTAATGTCAGTCGCCACGGATCCTTGCTCGTTAATGTTTTCGGATGTTTTAAAGTTGTTTCATGTAGCCTTGTATGTGTTCTGTAAGCTGCAAGTCGTAGTATAGCCATTTGATATCTGGATTGGAAGTTATTAACGGTCAAAACCCGTTGACCGGGCATGACCAATAGAATTATGGGCAACCCAGAAAGGCTAAATCCGAGTCTGACAGCTTTTTGTGAGGCCTGGATCTGACAGGTGTTAGGTTGTTTGATGTTGTGTTTGTATCCATGTTGTAGCCTATAAGATGGACTCTAGATCCATGCTTGTATAACATTAAATCAGTAAATATATCGATCGTGGCAGGTAGTCAAAGTAGGCCATTCGCCCACGAATTGAATTTATGGAAATTCCAGAAAATATTTTGCACGAACTTTCTGACCATGTTTGACCGAACCTTATATTGTGATTTTGTTGTTTTCAGACTTATTTGTTGTTATATTAATGTACTTTGACAGTAGTACTATAACTTTGGACCATAGCATAACTGATTCGACCATCGGAGCTGGAAGAGAATTTAACCACAAAGTAGACAGTCGAAGCTGTCTGGGTTTCTGGGAAACCCAGAAAGCCTAGAAGCTTCTGACAGCTACTTTGGGGCTTCAGATCTTGCAAATTTGTTGTTGTATGATCAAGTTGTTGGTTGTGTGGTGTAATATTACATTCCTACTACACGATCACAGTTAGAGCTAGCCAAGAATCGAATTATACAAAGATTAAAAGCCGGTCAAAGTTGACCACTTATTAAGCCGACTGTCAGTGTTCTTGAGCTCAAGAACACCAACAGCGACGCTTTCTGTCACCAAAGCTCTATAGCGACGGATTAAATTAAATTATTTTCTGAATTTCCTGAAAATGATTAAAAATTAGAAATAAATTCTAAAAATTACCAAAAATTATTTTAAAAATTATTTTAAATTATGAAAAATAATTTCTGACCAATTGGAATATTTTTCTTTAATATTTATAATTATTTAAATATTAAAAGTATTTAATTTATTTAATTAGTGTATTAAATAAATTAGAGAAAAAATGATTTAATATTATAAAAAATCATTTTAAATAAGAATAATGTATTTAAAAATATTTTGAATTATAAAATAAAATTTTTAATATTTTTGGAGAAATTTCATTAATAAATTAATATTAATGATATTAGATTTATTTAATTATTAAATTAAATAAATAAGATAAAAATGATTTTAATGATTTAAAAATCATTTTAAATAAGAATAAAGTGTTAGAAAATATTTTAAATTATAAAATATAATTTTCAATATTTTTGGAGAATTTTCATTAATAAATGATATTAAATTTATTTAATTATGATATTAAATAATTGAATTAAAAATGATTTTATTGATTTAAAAATCATTTAAAAGTGAGAAAAATGTTTTAAAAATATTTTAAGTTATAATTAATGACTTTTAATATTTTGATTATAATTAAATTAATATTTAAATATTAATGGATATGATTTAAAAATGATTTTAATTACTTTAAAAATCACTTAAGTAGAATATTGATGATTTAAAAATATTTTAAGTTATTAACAATAACTTTAATATTTTGACAAATATAACATTAATATTTTTATATTATTAAATATTAATGATAATAAGATTATTTAATTAAATCATTTAAAAATGATTTAAGTGTTTAAAAAATTATTATAAATTATAATAATTGTTTATAAATTATTAAAAGCTTCCGCAAAATATTATAAACGATATTTGACTTATCTAAAATAATATTGAAGCTTAGAGACCAAGTTTAATTGACAATCAATGTGTTAATTATCGGATAGGGTGACCAGAACACCGAGAATGGACCGAGGTCCAACTAGACCGAAATAGTTAGACTGGATAAGTGTTTATATAGGTTATAAACACTAATGTGGCTATGTGGTAATGTGCCTAGGAAAAATTTGACTGTAGAATATAGTGTTACGTGTTATGTATGATTGTTCTAATTGTGAGACCGACATTGTTGGTTATAGATCTTACGAACGCAGTTAATTATATTGTGTAGCTGTAATCAACACGAAAGGCAAGTTTCCTAACTCAACCTTGAGTTTATTCATTCAATTATTTTAATGGTTAATTATTGATAATTATACCATGTCCAGGAATTTATTGTTGATTATTCGCAGTTAGTGCATTATTAAAATTCAAATTGAATTACTGATTCAGAAAATATATATTCGTAGAATTACTGTTGTTGGATATTTATATCTGTAGAAACTAATATTGACAGTACAGATAATTCCTGTTTATTGTCAAATTATATTGAGAAATGTCTTAGCAAATTATTCTGGCTAGACGAACATTTGTTAGAACTTGATAAATACGAGAAGAGAAATCAATTGTTATTGATAGATCGATGCCAATTGTTTTGGCTAGATCAATAAGTAGATTGAATTTGAAATCATAGTATTTCGTTGTTAAATCAAAAATCTTGATTCTGAGACTGAGAAGAACAACCTTTTATATAAAGAGAACATTTTGGGTCGTATATTCGACCATTACGCGCTGTTAAGTATTATGCATAATATAGGGTACAAGGAGTTGGCCGACTCTAAGTACTTGCCGAGGGATATGATTTAATCTTTATGGTTATCTGATACGCCTTCGTATGTATCAAAGTAAATCTTTGATAGATACCGAGAAAATAAGTTCTAAGATCTGGTGGGATCACTCAACATAAATCTGGAAATTATTTCACTTTGTTATTGCGTAGAATTGATTCTTGAGTATTCAATAGAATATCGTAGAAACTTTGAAAGCGTTGTACTCTTTCATTATCAAATTATTGTGTTGCCTAGAATACAAGAAGAATTATTATTGATTAACGATTTGTTCAGCTATTTCAAAGTTCCTCGAACTTTAGTTTCATTCTATCAAAATAGATAGTCTGTTCTTATTGATTCGTATACATTTATTGTATGTCTTAACTTGCGGGGCAAACTTGTTGCTCACCCTTGCTATAAATAAAACTTTTCAGCTAGGGACGAAGTTGCAAAAGGTGCTGCTAAGAAGAACAAGGGAAAAGGCATAGTTATAAATTAGTTATGATGAACAATATTATTATGTTATATTGTATTGTAAACCCTTTTTGTATATCTAAAGGGGTGTTTCTGTAATGTTAAGGTTAGTGGACCTGGGACTTATGTATTAACAATATATGTTAATGAATTATGTAATCCTATTTATATATGAATGGGTAGTTAATTGGTATTATATTATGGATCGTGAACACCAAACTCGGGGGTCAGGTAACCCAAATTTGGGGGTGTCACAGGTTGGTATCAAAGCCGTAGTGACCAAGGTGTCACCATTTAGTAGAAGAGCTGTAGGTTATAAACTTTAAGTGGGGTAGGGGAAAACCCTAGGATTATAATCATACGCGAGATAGAGAAAACTCATTTAGAGTTCTAAGTGAGGGATTGCCGAAGTGCATCAATAGTGAGATAAGTGGACACATAGTGTGAGAATTTTGGTACTGGTGAAGTACTAATCAAGTTATTTAAATTGATTATAGGATGTCTGGAGAAGGTGAAAAGAGTGCGGAGATGCTAGCGGCTGTTGCACCGGTGCCAGAAGCCGAGGTGCCAGCGCAAGGTGAATCAATGGAGAAGGTGGGAGAAGATGAACCAATGGTCAATCTGGGGAGCAATCATGACGATTATCCCGAGATGTATCTGCGTGGAGATGAGGAGGCAGAGTATGAGCTAGCTAAGGTGGATTTAAAGAATAAGACTAAAGTTGGAGAACGAGATCGCGAATCTGCAGAGGTTCAAGAACTTCAGAGCAAAGTGTTTCTCTTGGAGGAATTGTGGAAGACGGAGCGAGCATTACGCGAAATGACTGAAGAAAGGAACGAGCTCAAGGCGCAGGTGGACAGAATGAAGGCTGAAGGTGGTGGATCATCTGAAGGAACCAGCAAGAAAGATAAAAAGAAGGGAAAGAGGGAAAAAGACAGCCCTAAATCTGAAAAATCAATCCCGAAGAAGAAGCAAGCATGTAGCAAGTGTGGGAAGACTCACGCGGGAGAATGCATGATGTGGAAAAACGTGTGCTTCAACTGCAAGCAGAAATGACATATTTCTCTGCATTGTCCTAAGCCGAATTTGAGGAAGTGTTTTTCATGTGGGCAGACGGGTCACGGATTCAGCAAGTGTCCCATCAAGAAGAAGACTGGTGAAGGGAGTGGTCGGTAGATAACTTAGATATATGTAATAATATCTTTTGGGTAGAAGTTTATGATATTAAGTGTTGTAATATCGAGAATGATGTGTAATCATATGTAAATATATATATGTTATACGAATGAAATCCTTATTTTCTATATGAATATAAGATTAAGATTAATTTGATTATTCTTAAAACTCATACTTATGGTAAGTTAATGACTCACAATTATATAAAATGTTTTGAACCCCTCAGCGAATGGACGCCAAAGGTCTGACTAGGATAAGTTCATACACTCATATAATTGTGGCAAATTCCTGAACTCATAAGTGTGGTAAGTTTGACGAACTGGTAATAACTGTGTGTAAATGGAGAATAGCAACTTTTTGTGTAAAGTTGTGTTGTTAATCCTGATATGATTTAAAAAGGGATAGTAATATGTGGTAAGTACTATGTGCTATTTGAATAAATATACAATTATATGAGAATTATGTGTTGAATTCTTATTGTGTTAAGAATTTGTGTAAAGAAAGAGAATTAATATAAGATTTTTATTTAAATCAGATCATGCTGCCTAGACGACAAAATCGAAACTAACGAGAAGAACAGTCAGTGAATAACGAAGGAGGTCAAGCTGACCCAATGCAAAACTTTGCAGATATGATAGCCCAGGCTATAGAGAATAGAGCACCAGCTGCAAGAGGAAGAGCAAGAAATCAGCCAGCTGAAAGATTGGCTAATTTCAAGGATTTTAAAGCGGTACGACCGCCTGAGTTCAAAGGGAACACAGATCCTATTGAAGCCCAAACTTGGGTGAAGGAGATGGAGAAACATTCGTTATCGCCAGAGTAGCGGAGGAACAAAAGACGGCTTTTGCAACTTATCTAATGAAGGGAGAAGCTAATTACTGGTGGGAAATGAACCAAGCGAGAGCTGGTACAGAGGTGGTGTTATGGACAAGATTCAAGGAGATGTTCTTTGAGAACTACTTCTCGCCAAGTATGCAATCCAGGATGGAAGTTAAATTTCTAGAACGTAAGCAGGAGAACATGTCTGTTTCTGAATACGGTGCTAAATTCAACGAATTAGCAAGATTTGCACCTCATCAGGTGGACACAGAGGTGAGAAAGGCGAGAAGATTCGAGAATGGATTGAAGCTGGGAATATACAACAATGTAGCAGTATTGCAGATCAACACGTTCGCAGCATTGATGGAGAAAGCGTTGATTGCTGAAGGAGGGAGCAAAGCTGCGTCTCGATTCCATCAGGAGAAGAAGAAGAAGACAAATGATGGTGGAAGCAGTGGTGGAAGTAACCCTAATAAGAGGAAATGGAGCGAGAATACCCAGTCGGGTACTAAAACAGGAGATAATATGAAAGGAAAGGGGCTATGTCCAAATTGTGGGAAGAATTATGCTGGAGTTTTCCTGAAGAAGAAGGGGGTCTACTATAACTGCGGTCAAGAGGGGCACATGTCACCCAATTGCCCCAGTCCAAAAAAAATTGAAGGTTGCTTTGGATGCGGATCGACTGACCATATTGTTCGGAACTGTCCGAAGAAGAATGCGGAGAAGGAAAGTGTCAACAAGGGACCTGGTGGCAGAACCTTGGCGATTCAAGGACCTACATAGCCAGGAAGACCAACAGCCCGCACATTCAATATGATGGTGCACGATGCCGTGGCTGCTCAGGAGGTCGCAACAGGTAATAATTTCGTTTAGAAATTTAATTATGTGAGTAATATGAGTTAGATATTTCTGTGAATTATTTTCTATTATAGATCAAAGTCACAGGTTAGAATTTGAGACATAAATTAGCATTGTGTTGTTAAAAATGAATTGATGGTACAACTTTAAAAGATTATAGAGAATAAGAAAGCGGTGATTCCAAGGACGGAATCCTTTTAAGGAGGGGTGAATGTGATAACCCGAGATTTCGAATAATCAAAAATTTGCGAATAATTTTTTTTTTTAATATTAATATTAATTATCAATTTTGTGACAAGTATCTGTGATACGAGTCTCGAGAAAGTCAATTTGGGTATTGACTAATAAAATTAGAGTAGAGTTGTGCTTAACAGCTTTAGAAACCCTAATCCTAATTTTTGGATAGGAATTCGGTAGAAAATATAATTAAAATAATTATATTAATGAGTATGCGTTTGTACCGAAGAAATTTATTGATTAATGATTGATCGGATAAGGTTTGAAATTAATAAAACCTAATAAGAGATTAGAAACCCTAATCTCAGGATCAGAACCTCTAACGTACTGTTCGAAGCCCTAATCGAAAGCTGGGAAACCCTAATTTTATATTCAAAAATTCTAAACCCTAAATTAGGAAAGTCTAATCCTAATTGGCAAGCCTATTGTGTGTATTAAACTTAAATATGATTAGAAAACCCTAATTATATTTTTGTTATCTTAATTTCTATTTTACAAACCCTAATTGTAATTTAGAAAAAATATTTTTTTATTAAAACCCTAATTCGTGGGTTGTAAACCCTAATGATCATTTTGACCCTAATTGCTAATTTAAGCAATTTTAATTAGGAATATAAATCCTAATTAGCAAGATTGGATTTTATGATTAGGAAATATTTTCATAATTATTGAATCCTAATTATAATTTTGGAAAATTAATTTTTCTATTTTGAAAACTGAAATTCGAAAATTTTGGAAAGTAAATTAAAAACCTAGGGCTCAAGCTCTAAACCCTAAAGGGTTCAAACCCTAAACTCTAATCCAAACCCTAAACCCTAAGGATTTGTGCATTGGACAAGAATGCCATTAAAATTAATTTACAAAAGACCAAAATACCCTTTTGCAGTTTCTTTAATTGGTAACTTGTATAATTGTTAGCTACTTTAGTTGTTCAACCACTTTGTTGACTTTGTAAGCACAAATCTGCAGCAATCAGCTGAAAATATCAGCCTTGGCAACTTATCAGGCAATATATATTAGATTTGGGAGAGAGAAAGTGTACAAAAATTGTAAAAATTGCGCCTTTAGACAAGTTGCTCTCACCAACTCTCTCTCTCTCTAAAGTTTCTAATTTCTTAAGTAGATCAGTCCTAATTTCATCTCTTGATCAATCAATAACATATTGGAGAGCTTAGATCAAGAATTGAAAGCAAGAAAGTATAAATCAAATTTTAAATTTTGATATTTGTTGCTTAGAAAATTTTTGTGTTTTAGTGTTTAATCTTATGTTATAATATGTTTTTGGTTGTTATATGTTGATCCATGATGGATCCATAGCATCAAATGGCTTAAAAATGAGTTTTACAAAAATCTGTTCTTGAGCATTCTTAGTGGTCTGACAAGTAATGTCAGTCGCCACGGATCCTTGCTCGTTAATGTTTTCGGATGTTTTAAAGTTGTTTCATGTAGCCTTGTATGTGTTCTGTAAGCTGCAGGTCGTAGTATAGCCATTTGATGTCTGGATTGGAAGTTATTAATGGTCAAAACCCGTTGACCGAGCATGACCATTAGAATTCTGGGCAACCCAGAAAGGCTAAATCCGAGTCTGACAGCTTTTTGTGAGGCCTGGATCTGACAGGTGTTAGGTTGTTTGATGTTGTGTTTGTAACCATGTTGTAGCCTATAAGATGGACTCTAGATCCATGCTTGTATAACATTAAATCAGTAAATATATCGATCGTGGCAGGTAGTCAAAGTAGGCCATTCGGCCACGAATTGAATTTATGGAAATTCCTGAAAATATTTTTCACGAACTTTCTGACCATGTTTGACCGAACCTTATATTGTGATTTTGTTGTTTTCAGACTTATTTGTTGTTATATTAATGTACTTTGACAGTAGTACTATAACTTTGGACCATAGCATAACTGATTCGACCATCGGAGCTGGAAGAGAATTTAACCACAAAGTAGACAGTCGAAGCTGTCTGGGTTTCTGGGAAACCCAGAAAGCCTAGAAGCTTCTGACAGCTACTTCGGGGCTTCAGATCTTGCAAATTTGTTGTTGTATGATCAAGTTGTTGGTTGTGTGTTGTAATATTACATTCCTACTACACGATCATAGTTAGAGCTAGCCCATAATCGAATTACACAAAGATTAAAAGCCGGTCAAAGTTGACCACTTGTTAAGTCGACTGTCAGTGTTCTTGAGCACAAGAACACCAACAGCGACGCTTTCTGTCATGAAGCTCTATAGCGACGGATTAAATTAAATTATTTTCTGAATTTCCTGAAAATGATTAAAAATTAGAAATAAATTCTAAAAATTACTAAAAATTGTTTTAAAAATTATTTTAAATTTTGAAAAATAATTTCTGACCAATTGGAATATTTATAATTATTTAAATATTAAAAGTATTTAATTAGTGTATTAAATAAATTAGAGAAAAAATGATTTAATATTATGAAAAATCATTTTAAATAAGAATAATGTATTTAAAAATATTTTGAATTATAAAATATAATTTTTAATATTTTTGGAGAAATTTCAGTAATAAATTAATATTAATGATATTAGATTTATTTAATTATTAAATTAAATAAATAAGACAAAAATGATTTAAATAATTTAAAAATTATTTTAAATAAGAATAAAATGTTAGAAAATATTTTAAATTATAAAATATAATTTTCAATATTTTTGGAGAATTCTCATTAATAAATGATATTAGATTTATTTAATTATGATATTAAATAAATGAATTAAAAATGATTTTATTGCTTTGAAAATCATTTAAAAGTGAGAAAAATGTTTTAAGTTATAATTAATGACTTTTAATATTTTGATAATAATTACATTAATATTTAAATATTAATGGAGATGATTTAAAAATGATTTTAATTACTTTAAAAATTATTTAAGTATAATATTGATGATTTAAAAATATTTTAAGTTATTAACAATAACTTTAATATTTTGACAAATATAACATTAATATTTTTATATTATTAAATATTAATGATAATAAGATTATTTAATTAAATTATTTAAAAATGATTTAAGTGTTTGAAAAATTATTATAAATTATAATAATTGTTTATAAATTATTAAAAGCTTCCGAAAAATATTATAAACGATATTTGACTTATCTAAAATAATATTGAAGCTTAGAGACCAAGTTTAATTGACAATCAATGTGTTAATTGTCGGATAGGGTGACCAGAACACCGAGAATGGACCGAGGTCCAACCAAACCGAAATAGTTAGACTAGATAAGTGTTTATATGGGTTATAAATACTAATGTGGCTATGTGGTAATGTGCCTAGGAAAAGTTTGAATGTAGAATATAGTGTTGCGTGTTATGTATGATTGTTCTAATTGTGAGACCAACATTGTTGGTTATAGGTCTTACGAACGCAGTTAATTATATTGTGTAACTGTAATCAACACGAAAGGCAAGTTTCCTAACTCAACCTTGAGTTATATTCATTCAATTATTTTAATGGTTAATTATTGATAATTATACCATGTCCAGGAAATTTATTGTTGATTATTCGCAGTTAGTGCATGATTAAAATTCAAATTGAATTACTGATTCGAAAAATATATATTCGTAGAATTACTGTTGTTGGATATTTATATCTGTAGAAACTAATATTGACAGTATAGATAATTCCTGTTTATTGTCAAATTATATTGAGAAATGTCTTAGCTAATTATTCTGGCTAGACGAACATTTGTTAGAACTTGATAAATACGAGAAGAGAAATCAATTGTTATTGATAGATCGATGCCAATTATTTTGGCTAGATCAATAAGTAGATAGAATTTGAAATCACAGTATTTCGTTGTTAAATCAAAAATCTTGATTCTGAGACTGAGAAGAATAATCTTTTATATAAAGGGAACATTTTGGGTCGTATATTCGACTATTGCGCGCTGTTAAGTATTATGCATAATATAGGGTACAAGGAGTTGGCCGGCTCTAAGTACTTGCAGAGGGGTATGATTTAATCTTTATAGTTATCTGATACGCCTGCGTATGTATCGAAGTAAATCTTTGATAGATACCCGAGAAAATAAGTTCTAAGATCTGGTGGGATCACTCAGCATAAATCTGAAAATTATTCCACTTTGTTATTGCGTAGAATTGATTCTTGAGTATTCAATAGAATATCGTAGAAACTTTGAAAGCGTTGTACTATTTCATTATCAAATTATTGTGTTGCCTAGAATACAAGAAGAATTGTTATTGATTAACGATTTGTTCAGCTATTTCAAAGTTCTCCGAACTTTAGTTTCATTCTATCAAAATAGATAGTATGTTCTTATTGATTCATATACAATTATTGTATGTCTTAACTTGCGGGGCAAACTTGTTGCTCACTCTTGCTGTAAATAAAACTTTTCAGCTAGGGACGAAGTTGCAGAAGGTGCTGCTAAGAAGAACAAGGAAAAAGGCATAGTTATAAATTAGTTATGATGAACAATATTATTATGTTATATTGTATTGTAAACCCTTTTTGTATATCTAAAGGGGTATTTCTGTAATGTTAAGGTTAGTGGACCTGGACTTATGTATTAACAATATATGTTAATGACTTATGTAATCCTATTTATATATGAATGGGTAGTTAATTGGTATTATATTATGGATCGTGAACACCAAACTCGGGGGCCAGGTAACCCGGATTTGGGGGTGTCACATACCCCTTTAGATATACAAAAAGGGTTTACAATACAACATAACATAATAATATTTTTCATTATAACTACTCCAACATCTTGCCTTTGCCTTTGTTCTTCTTTGACCCGCTGGCCTCTTTGTTCCTAGCTGAAATGTTAAGGTTAGTGGACCTGGGACTTATGTATTAACAATATATGTTAATGACTTATGTAATCCTATTTATATATGAATGGATAGTTAATTGATATTATATTATGGATCGTGAACACCAAACTCGGGGGTCAGGTAACCTGGATTTGGGGGTGTCACATTTATAGGTATTACTACCTGCTACCTATTTCAATTAAGAAAAAGGTACTCTACCCCGTACAAAGGTAAACAGTATGTTTACAATCACAAAGAAAGTAAACTACCGGTGCAGGTACTTTAGATGATCAATCTATTGTACCTTAGTAATCGGAACGACTATATGCGTTCTTAGGTTGGAATATTTTATCCAATTAGTATATCCCCATTTTCAGGGTTGTTCACCTCAGACTTATCATAGGATTCCGCACCAAAATAATTTGGGTCGGGAAATTTCTTTCAATGAACACTTAGAGTTTTTTATAACATTAGTCTAGCTGAATCGAATAGCATAGACTCATATCAATAATTTAATTCAATCGAATTATTAAAGTGTAGCCAAACCCCGTTGTCAAATTTAATTTTTTTTTGAAAATATTTTCGAGAATGACGTCATGATGCCGTACTGTATTAACAGTCCGTTTGAGGATGTCGTCATTGTATGACTTTGTCATAACACATCATACAATAGTGGAACAACGATTTTAGATCAAATTCACACTAAGTATTCTTGTATTTACAACTCCATCAAATTTTTATCATCTCTGCACCAGGTTACATGGTACATGAGTGATAATTAAAATATATTTTGTTATTTCAAATCGTTTACGTCTAGCTGAAATAAGTAACATAGACTATACTTTAAACCGTTTCAAAAATAATTACGAGTCTACATATTTAATTTTAGAGGCACATAGTGCGTATTTAGCTTGATGTCAAAATTTTAAAGTCTAGCATAGCTAGGTGTTTTGGAAAACTTATTTCTTCACTAGTAATCATTTGCTTAACAATCTATATGTTCCTATTATCCTCAATATTCTGTTTACACACAACTATACCCAATTCGTCACACCACACTTATGAGTTCATTTACTTGCCACAATCATATGAGTTTAAGAACTTGTCCTAGTCTGACCTTTGGCGTCCGTTCGCTGAGGGGTTCATAAACATTTCATATAACTAGGACTCAAGAATGTCACATAAGTATGAGTTTTAAGAACTCGTACTTAACCTTATATCCTCTACCTATGACCTATCTATATGTTATACACATGAGAAAGGAATCACCCTCTTAACATGCATATAGCAAATAGCGCGACACAATATTTCAATGATTATCATTATCAGAAACTAAGTAGTTATTACACCAAGTACAATTCAGCTCCCATACGAAGAATCATACAACTCAGCTGCTGACACGAGTCCTCAATTGAATTCCCCACCTAACACTAACACCCTTCTCAATACGAATTTCATTTAATCCGTATTCATAATCCATAACTCTTTTATGAGTTTTCATAGTACAATTTCATAGTACAACTGCCATAAAGAAAACTTTGCTGTAACTTTTTAATCATTTGATTGACTCTTCTTCCTGTTATCACCTTATCAGATCACGGGGTGATCGCATCGTATATATTGCGATTCATTTTTTTGTCTTGATCGTTTTATTTTACGATCTTCCATCACTGTACTTTTAGTCTTTTAGACTCTATCTATTCACCATTACAGTTCAACTTTATTATCAGAGTTAGGGAACTCTGTATCTTATAACTCGCTGAGATTCGTCTTTGAATCTTACCGACCAACTAACTCTATGTGAGTTAGTACTTATCCTAATCATTTTGGTTATTAGTCTTAGGTATTCCTACCTAAGCTTCATAACCAACAACTCTGATACCAACTGTGAGGGCCCCAAATCCAGGTCCCAAATCACCTCGGATCCGGTTCGATCATTCTATGCAACTATTACTATTTGCGGAAGATATAAACATAAATTGTTTATACAATACATATACTCACTATTTCCAAAGGTTGAGTAACCTTAAATTTATACACATTTCATAACTTTTCTAACATATAACAACATTAATATCATGCAATACAAATCTAACAACATGCGTCTACTAAAGCTGGAACTGCCTTGGACCTTTTTTTGTATCTGACGCATTCGCCTTAATCTACAATGTTTTATCATGATATAGCAAGGGTGAGCATAAAGATTGCCCAGTAAGTTTAAATTCAACAATATAACGATATATCATGATTGAAGAGTTTGAATAATAAGCTGGCTATAATTCAACAATATAATTATGAACTACCAGGAACAAGTTTATGACTGAACAAGTATTATACATGAATAAATATATATTTGAACCAACTTGTAATGAAGTTGATCAACCTTTCATACCAGACTTATACATGCAATATGTACAGAGTACAATTATACATGGCAATCAGCAATGATTAACCATAAGCTTATCCGAATGAAACAACTCTTATTAGAGTTAAGTAAAAACAAACTCGCCTGAACCGTTGATTACCGCAACACAATTATAACGCTTTATCCGAAGACCTAATATTAGTAATATAGATCTCCAATATTATAATAATATCATCACAATATAATACTATTATATATATATACATAGAATAACCTAAACATATAACACATAACCCTATCAGTCAATAACACACATATGACTCAATATCAAGTCAAACTATTGCAGTCTGAGTTGAACCCGACACAATTCTAACATCCCGACGGCCTAGTCGGACTTTTATCGAGTCTAAGTTCAATTAAACTCTGCCTAAACACTTAACAATTAACTCAGAAAATTTTAATATCAGTCAAAAATATTTTTCTAAGTCTCATAACAATTTTCACATAATTATTACCATTTATCATGAATTTTAAATCATTAAAAACGTATTTAAATGAATTAAATACCACATAATTTCTTTATTATTAATATTTATTTAATATTAAATATTAATGAAATACATGTCATAATATTATAATATATTTATAATATTACAAAGTATTTTTAATACTTTAAAATCACCTTTATATGATTTTTAAACCATTAAATTCATTATCCGATAATTACTATTAATATTAAAATATTAATATTTTTATGACAATATATCAAAAGTTATATTTTATAACTTAAAATATTTTTCTAACGCATAAATCACTTTTATATGATTTTTAAATCATTTATTCTATTTTTCCATAATTTATTTAATATACTTATTAAATAAACTAATTATCATTAATATTAATTATTTAACAAAATTCATCACAAAATATTAAAAGTCACTCAAAATAACTTAAAATATTTTCTAATACCATAATATAATTTTTCATTAATTAAAACCATTTTTAAAGAATTTATTTAATTTTGTAATTAAATAAATTAAATACCATTTATATTCCAAAAATATTAAATATTTATGAAATATACTCTAAATAATTAAAAACTATTTTTCAGACTTTAAAATAATTTTTCAGAATTTATTTAGTATTTTAAATAATTAAAAATCTTTTAATTTGATTTATTAAATAAAATAAATCATTTTCTAAATAAACTGTCGCTATAGAGGCTTTAGGCGACAAATCTGTCGCTGTTGGTGTTCTTGAGCTTCAAGAACACTGACAGGCCGGTTCTCCAGGTTGCTCGTTTGACCGGCTATGATTCTCAGCTCGAGCATGATTTGGGCTATCTAAGACACTGACTTTGTAGATGATATGTATTACTACAGTCATCAATTTTCATCTCGCTCAACTAACATCACAACAAAGAGATCTTGGCCTTCAATGTTACCGTCAGAAAGATTCTGGGTTTTCTGGGTAACCCAGAAACCCGGACAGTGTCTACAGGGTACTTTCTAGTTCGATTTACTCTAGGTTCCAGTCACGATCCATGTCGTATAATGGTTCACATAGGTGGTATTTATGTCAAGGAAAATTAATATAGCAACTGAGAGCAGTCCAAAAACAACAGAATCAAAAATTATGGCTCGGTCAAACCTTGTCAGAATAATAGTTCATACCCTTTCTGGGTTTTCCAGAAATGCAAACTCAGTTCGAGTGGCCAACTTTGACCAGCTTCTATGTTCGATATATTGACGGTTTACACGATCTATAGACATGGATCACGAGTACATCTTACAAGCTACAAGTTTGTTACAACAACATCAACCAAAACACATAAGAACTGTCAGATTTGGGCGTTACAAAATCATGTCAGACGCTGTTCATGGCTTTCTGGGTTACCCAGATTTCACCCAGTCAACGTCGGTCAACGGATTTTGACAGTGAATAACTCACAATTTAGACATCAAATGACTGCTATTTTACTTGCAGATCAACTACCATATTACAAGCTACAGATTCCAACCTTAAAACAACAAAACACAAAAACAGAAATGAATCTAAGGCCACTGACATTTGGTTGTCAGACCACCTTTTTTGTTCTTGGACAGATTTTGAAAAACACTATTTTTGCCCACTTTGATGCTATGGATCCATGATAGATCATCATAGATCATTATAAAACATCCTATAGCAAACATTTAAACACATAAACACAACATTTCTCTTAGCATACAAGATCAAAATATAAATTAGGGTTTATACTTTCAAGTTCAAATCTTTGATCTTTGATCTCCGTAACTGATATAAGTGTTCTAAGAGGTGATCTAGTGACTGATTTACATAAGAGATTCGGAGGTCTTTGTGTGTGAGAGAGTTGGTGAGAGCAAGATAGAAAATGAGCATTTTTGTGACTTTCTCTCTCCTCAATCTCTTATATGTAGATGCAATGTATAGGGCTGCTGATTTGGGGACTGATTTGCTGGATTATTATGAGTCACAATGTCAAGTTAGTGGTTTACCAACTAAAAGTCTTGGCCAAAATTGCAAGTTACCTAATTAAAAATCCAAAAAGGGCATTAATATCATTCGTAAAATAATTTTAGTGGCATTCTTGTATTTTGATCCAACCCTTAGGGTTTAGGATTTGGAAAATTTAGGATTTAGGATTTAAAACCCTTAGGGTTTACAAATTTAATTTTCTAAAATTTCCAATTTAGGTTTTAAAAATAGAAAATTAATATTTTTAAATTATAATTAGAATTTTCTAATTATATTAAAATTTCTTAATCATACTTTAACTATTGCTAATTAGGATTAATAATTCCTAATTAAAATTGCTAATTAAGCAATTAGGGTCAAAATGGTCATTAGGGTTTATAAACCACTAATTAGGGTTTCTAATAGAAAATTAATTTTTCCTAAATTATAAATTAGATTTCGTAATTAGATTAATGTTTTCTAATTACTAACAACTTGAAAATTAGGATTAATATTTCCTAATTAACATTAAAATTATTAAATCAACAATTAAGTTTTCCCTAATTATAAATTAGGGTTTCAGATTTTGAAATTAAGATTTTCTAACCAATTTGTTAAGATTAACCCTAATTAATCTTATAATTATTTACACTTACGCCATTAAGTTCCCAATTTAGGGTTTCTAACTTTCGAATTAAGGTTTCGAATACCCAGAACTGAAATTAGGATTTCCAGAACCGGTTTCTAGGGTTTCTTATCAATCGCTAGGGTTTTCTAACCGAACGTTGACGTTCTTAATATATACTTAGGGTTTGATACAAATATCGATTATCTGGTCAACCCTTGACCCTTAACCACATCATGTACACATATACACAGAACATAATCACGTATTTCCTTAATCCTGAATAATTCACCTAAATCCTTCACAAAAATTTGAAATCCTCAAAATTTCTTCTTAAAAATATTAAACGCATACATTTATTTTCTGTCTAGGTTCTAATTTTGAACCTTAAATCAATTAATTAAAATTTTAAAAATATTCTAAATTCTCGGGTTGTCACATCCTTCACCGATGATGACATACCTCCCGAAGGGAGGGGTTATTGTAAGTCACTGCACATAGCAGTGATGCCTTTTGGATATGTGGTCAAAGGAGTGCTAATAGATGGAAGATCATCCCTAAACATCTGCCCCTATGCCCCATTGGAAAGAATGAAGGTCAATCTCAACCAGATGCGAAGCAGCCACACAATCATCAAAGCATTTGATGGATCTCGGCGAAATGTTATCGGAGAGAGTGAATTACTAGTGGAAATCGGTCCACATACATTCTACATATCCTTCCAAGTGCTCAAAATCACTACAAGATATAATTTACTATTAGGAAGACCTTGAATCCATATGGCGGGAGCCGTCCCATCCAGTCTTCATCAACAGCTCAAGTATATCATCAACAGTAATCTGGTCACTGTCAATGTTGAACCAAAGTATCGTGTCCAAAGTGATATACCTCTTATCAGTTTTAATGAAGAAGTTGAGCCTGTCAGCTTCCAAGCCCTTGAGGTGAGCAACACTCACTATCTACCCATTGGGGCTCCATCTTTGAAACCAAGAGTTTCTGTCGAGGTAATGTCGGCCAATCGAGAAATGATATCCTTTGGTTTTCATCCATGACAAGAGTTAGGAAAGAATCATCAATGAATCAAATGCCTAATTCAAGTTCCCAGTCAGACAGGGAAGGCCGAACTAGGCTATTCCACTAGGTTTGGTCACAAGAACCCGCACAAGCATACATTGGTTCCTTCATCTACAAGACTATTACCTAAACCTATAGATGTTGATTTTGTATGGCCTCTCAGAACAATTCCTGTCTCTGTGGAGGATATGCTGTTTCCTAAGCCGATACCAGTTAATGGAAAAAAAATCTTGATTCCTGACCCAAACATGGAGGAAAGGAATCAAATGTACAAACAAGACATAAAGAGACGGTTATCGAAGATATACTTCCTGGCATATACCGAGGGTATGAACAAGGATATCTTAGATGATGTCTGCTCAGATGTCATGGTCATCATTCAAGAGAAGGAGGATGATAACAACCCCTTCATCACAGCAGTCCATTTGGACTTGGCCCTTGGCAATTAGAGCAGCACTCCTTACATTTGTCGAAAAGGGTAAAAAGGGCTAAAAATCCCTCTGCCCTGTAGATAGCAATAACTGGTTACTTTTGTTGCATAGTATTAGTAGTTGTTTTTTTCATGGCATGCTAACACTTTGTATGATCAAACCATTTTATATATTAAGTGAAAGCATTTTGTTTCAAGACTCTAAATTTAGATTTACCTAAACTTGCTGATGGAGTGCCTATTTTTCACAAGGACTATAACTTTCATGTAAACTTGGGCTCTGACTTGATGGATATTGAACAAGAGGACTATGAGATGCCTGAGGAGATCAATGAATCGAAGACAAACCTAAGCCAAATCTTGATCAAACCACGACTTTTAACCTCAGAGCCTCAAAAAATCCCAAATAAATCAAGATTAGTACGAACTTTACCCCTAGCCAAAAGAATGATATAGTTACTCTATTGACCCAATTTAGGATGTGTTTGCTTGGTCTCATGAAGACATGATTGGTTTGTCCATGGACATCGTCATTCATTGCCTACCCATTAAAGAGGGATTCAAGCTAGTTAAAAAAAAACTCAAGCATTAAAACTTGAGTGGAGTTTAAAAGTCAAGGAAGAAATTGTGAAACAATTTCAAGCCGACGTCATCATGGTATCAACATACCCTGAGTGACTATCTAACATAGTCCCTGTACCTAAACCCGGAGGGAATGTGAGAGTATGTGTGGATTACAGGGATCTTAACAAAAGCTGTCTCAACGATAACTTTCCCGTACCATTCATCCACATACTCATTGACAATACAGCTCAGTATGACATGTACTCCTTTATTGACTGCGTTGTTGGGTATCATCAAATCAAGGTTGCTGAATAGGATCGTGAAAAAACAACATTTCATCACTCTTTGGGGAACCTTTTGCTACAAAAAGTTGCCATAATGGCTATTTTCCATGATCTAATGCACAAAGAGATTGAAGTCTATGTGGATGACATCATTATTAAGTCCCGAAGGGAAGAAGACCACCTAGACCATCTCAAAAAGCTCTTCAACCGGTTGCGCAAGTACAACTTGAAGCAAAATTCGGAAAAGTGCGCCTTTGGCGTCAAGTAAGGCAAGTTGCTGGGATTTATACTAAGTTATAAAGGAATTGAGCTAGATCCTGCAAAAATTTAAGCCATTACTAAAATTCCCATACCCTAGATAAAGAGGGAAATACGGGGATTCTTAGGAAGAATCATCTTCATCAGCCGATTCATCTCTTAGCTCACAACAACATGTGAACCAATTTATGTACCTGTCAATCAATCAATGACACTACCATGGGCTGCATGCAGGGACAGAAAGATGATAGAGACAAAGAAAGAGCTATCTATTACCTCAGCAAAAGTTTCAGCATCAGTGAGCATAAGTATACCTTGGTTGAAAAGACTTATTGTGCTCTAGCATGAGCTTCCATAAGAGTACAACATTATCTCCATGGTCACACAACCCCATCTCATATCCCACATGGATCTTCTCAAGTACGTGTTCAGCAAACCCATGTGGAATTGTCGACTGTCCAAATGGCAGTTGATCCTCCAGCAATTTGACATCATCTATGTGACTCAAAAGTCTATCAAAGGACAAGGAATTGCGGATCAACTGGCCGCATTGCCCTCTGGGGATTTCAAATCCTTGCAAACATATTTCCCCAATGAAGGGGTAATGATAATTCAGCAACACAACTGGGATAATACACCCCGATCATGGAGGATGTATTTTGATGGAGCTGTAAACATTGAAGGTGCTAGAGCGGGAGCAATTCTAGTGTCCATTTCGGGAGAGCAGTATCCTGTTGCCATTAAATTGCAGTTTGTTAACACCAATGACACAATTGAGTATGAAGGTTGTATAGGTTGAAGCTAGCCCAATCCATCGGCGTCAAATACTTAATTATCTTTGCAGATCCCGAACTGGTAATCAAACAAACCACTAGGGTCTATCACACTAAAGCATTACATTTATTGCCTTACCATCGGCAAGTTATACAGGTGGCTTCGGAGTTTGAAGAAATATTCTTCCTCAATATTCCTCGAAATAAGAATGATTTTGCTAACGCACTAGCAACTTTGGCCTCCTTGAGCAACATACCTGAGAGGGGACGCATTCAAATTATCAAATTTGTCTCTCTAGCCTACGATAATTACATCGAAGTATTATCTGATGAGCTGCCTCCCATCTAACACCCTTTGTATCAGTCTATCAAGGAGTATCTGCGAGATGGATCCATAACCACTAGGGTGAGTAAAGCTGATAGAAAGCGGATACATCGAATGGCCATAAATGTTTATCTGAGCGGAGACACATTCTACAAAAGAGATGCAGAACTAGGCCTTCTCAGATGCTTAGACAAAGACCAAGCTCAGAGGATTATGGATTAAATCCATGGTGGAGTATGCGGCCCACACATGGGCGGCCCTCTACTTGTCAAGAAAATCCTAAGAACAGGGCATTACTGGCTCACTCTCAAAGATGATTGTCATGATCACGTCAAGAGATGTTATCAATGACAAATTCATGGGAATGTTATCCACGCCCCTCCAAGGGAGCTCCACAATATGAGTTTGCCCTGGCCCTTCTCAATGTGGGGAATAGACGCGATCGGGCCCATTGAGCCTAAAGCCAGCAATGGTAATCACTTTATCTTTATCATGATTGACTACTTCACCAATTGGGTAGAAGTATCCTCTTACCCTAGGGTTACTAAAGAGGTGATCATTGGTTTCATCAGAAACATTGTCATTTGTCAATACGGACAACAGATGTGATTGTATCATACAATGCCAAAAGCCCCAACAACCAAATGATGGAGAAGTTATGTAGTAAATTCCATATCAAACATCTCAACTCCATCATCTATCGTCCAAAGATGAATGGTGTTGTTGAAGCGGCTAATAAGAATATCAAAAAGATCATGCAAAAAATGTTTGCCAATCACAAAAGATGGACTAACTTGTTGCCTCTAACTCTATTAGCTTACAGAACGTTAATACGCACTTCCACTAGGGCAACCCCTTACTCATTAACCTATGGAATGGAAGAAGTTCTCCCGATAGAGGTGGAAATGGAATCCCTAAGAGTGTTAATAGACGCTCAGTTTGATGAAGACCAATGGTTACAAGATCGGTACCACCAATTGTCTTTAAAAGATGAAAGGAGGGTCGTAACCATCTTACATGGTCAATTATACCAATAGAGGATCGCTCAATTCTACAACAAGAAAGTCCGGCTACGAGAATTCAAAGAACGGGACTTGGTCTTGAAGAAGGTCCTAGACAACCAAGATCAATCTAAAGAAAAATTCACCCCAAATTGGGAAGGCCCGTTTGTTGTCAAGAAGGTATTGACAGGAGGAGCCCTCAGATTACAAGAGATGGATAGCGAGAAATTTCCCCAACTCATCAATTCGAACACCGTGAAACGGTACTATGTTTGAAGTTACCTGCAAACCAACATCCTGGTCTGGATCGTCAGATCCATCAGTCAATTTAGGTTTTCAAAACCTTTCTCACTACATACCACTTTCACAACTTCAGTTTGTCCCACCAGGGATGAACTACGCAGACCAGATCTCCTCAATACACGGGAGTACGTAGGCAGCTATTTTTATGGTCCGGTCTAACCTTGACAAAACCAACAACAAAAACCTTCTACATACAACTTCAGTTTGTCCCACCAGGTATGAACTACGAAGACCTGATCTCCCAAATACACAAGAGTACGTAGGTCGCCATTTTTATAATCCAGTATAACCTTTACAAAACCAACAACAAAAACCTTCTACATATAACTTCATTTTGTCCCATCATGGATGAACTACACAGACCTGGTCTACCCAATACACGGGAGTATGTAGGCAGCAATTTTTCTGGTCCAGTCTAACTACAGAAAAAACCAAAAAAAAATCTCTCCACCCTTTACCACATACAACTTTCAACCTTTTCACACTAGGTTGGAACTACGCAGACCTGATCTCCCCCTCATCAATGGGAGTACTTAGGCAACCATTCATGGTGCAGTCTCACCCCTACCAAATACACAAAACCCTGTCAACATTATTGGGATCATCCTTTAAACTTTCAAACCAAACCATAAGAGATGGAACTACCTGATCTCCCCAATATAAGGGAATACATTGGCGACCATCTGTGGGGAAATTAAACCACACCTCATTGGCTTAGACCACAGGGATGGAACTACATGGTCTCCCTACATAAATAGGAGAAAAATTGGCAAAGCTGCAATTGAATCCTCAAAGATAAACACCAATCCATAATAGATAGAACTATTTGGGCTCCCCAAAATAAAGGAGTACCGGCGACCATCTGTGGTGCGATCAACCTCAAAGAGGAAGGCCACAATCCTCTCCATAACCATATTGAAAAACCTGTCCCAAGACACCAAAGGGTAGGGGAATACAAAGATTAATGATCTATTCTGAAAGATTCTGAGACATCTCAATGTCCATCCATCAAGGAGGAGTTCAGAATACATCAAGATCACAAGTCTTGAAGAAACAGACAACTATCAAGTAAGTCAAGGCATATCTAAAAGGGAAGTGAATCAAAACATATTTTCTTGCCATATAATACTATTTGATATATATAATGTATCATGTATATGACAAAAATGAATAACCTAGTCTATGCCAAAGAATCAAAGCTAATCTACAAACTAGTGGATAAGCGAGCTATCAAGTCTAACATTGCATCTCTCACAATAGATGGAGGTAAATCTATGAGCTCATGCCATAGGTTATCCACATGAGCTAAGAGATCTATGGCCATCTCCATGGTACTATCGTGCGCATCAATAAATGCACTCATCTGTGCAATAATGCTAGCAGTATGAGATCTGAGTGTTATATTATCTAGAGTGGTAGCATCTTGGGTAGCTACAGTCTCATCCCGCTCAACAACAGATGCATCCCTAGATGATCGAGCCTCATCCCGTTCAATAACAGCGGTATCCCTGTGAGCTAGAGCATCATCTCTCTCAACCAGAGCGACATCTCTATCAGAAAGATCTGTCAACATCAAGGCCCTAGCCTGATCCCTCTCGAACGTTATCAGATGTAAACTTTGCTCTAAATACTCTATAGAATGTGGAGTCACATTAGCGAGAACATTGGGGAAATCAGGGTACTCCATAGGCTCCCCACATATCAAAATCAATGCTTGGCTCTAAGGATACAACTCTAGCCGATGCAATCTTTGCCTCCAACCATGCAGAATACTCTATAGAATGACTTGGATGGCTAGTATAAAAGTCAGCCCTCTCACCCTGGGTCCAACAGGTATAAATCCTGGACAAATCCTCTGCTTATAGAAGCCTAAATGACAAACGATGACCCAATGCCTTGTTAATGGGATGAACATCCTAAAACTGGTGAAACTATGTTATAACAACCAGTGGATGATAAGTGGTCACACCCTTAAACTAGCCAGAGGAAGATAGTCCATGCCAGCTGCATGAGTAATAAAGCTGTAGGGAGAGCTAAGCCCTGAACACGACAAAATATCAAACGGATCCTTAATCCCTAACAAGAAAATAGACCAAGAAGTTGCATATGTACACTCCGCCGGCTGAAAGGAGTATGACATAGCTATCTCATGGGAAAAACAATACCAATAGCATCGAAAAGTGCTAATTGGTCTCAAGTGGGTCATAAACCACATGTACAACAAGACCGAACTGCCTACAAACACCCCTACAGAATGTGTATAGCAATAAGTGGTCGACCTTAATGTAAGACCCCAACTTATTATAAATAAATTTAAATTTCCTCTAATTATTATTTCGAATAATAGGGTGTTAATTTGATATAATGCTTTGGTTATGGATGAAATGTGTAAATTTTGCAAAATAAGCAAGTGGTTATAAAATAATCGTTTTGTCGGGGAATATTCGTTTAGTCGTGAAATATTCCTGTTGTTGGGAAATATTCGTACGACGGCGCAGTCATTTGTTGGCTCCATAACGAAAAACGGTCGGATGAAGAAAACGACAAGTTTGAGTTTTTATAAAAAATGGCGTAGTAGTTACCGTTAACACTGTTGGAATACCCGGTGGTTAAAATGCAGTAATACGCGTGGGTGCACAGTAGCACACGATATTGCATAGTATTGTTGAATTATTGATCCTTACGTAAGAAGCTCAATAATTTTACAGTAATTACTATTCAATATTTTATTTTATTGGTTCAATAATTGCTGCGTTGATATTTTATATTATTGTTGTTTCAATAATTGTCACTGCATAGTATCTCCATTATCAGATCAATAATTCATATTATTTGAATAATATTATTAGATAACATTATTGACAATATCTAAGAAAGTTCTGTCTAAGGAGAGGTTTGGTCACCTAATTGCGCGCCAGTAAGGAGAAATCCTTATCGAAAAGCCCCCTCTTTTCTGGGAACGACCTGGTTGTCATAATTGTGATTCTGTAATATTATTTATGAATAATTAATTATTCATTTATATGATAAGAAAATATTTGTTTTTATGTGGATATAAATGAAGGATTTAATTTTGAGGTGTTTTATCAGTATTTTGTCGGAATGGAGGTTTTAAAAATCAAAACAGTGTTCTTAAAACTCTATTGAGTAAGTTATAATTTTAATCCGACCGTTGGATCGCTGTGATTTTTGGATATGTTATACTTATATAAGTTTATTATATGTCCACAAATTTTGAACCGTTAAATATTAACGTATGATTTTTTCTGAATTTTATGAGGTATTGAAAATCATCCGTTTGTGGATTTCGAATATTTTCGGTTAGGAATTTAAAAAAACTTAAAGCTACAAAGTTGTAAAGAATTCGATTTCACGTGGAATGGACATTAGATTCGAATTTTTCTGATAAAAGGGCTATTTTATATGAATTATTGAAGTTACTGATTATTTAAAATATTTTAGAAATTTTTAGAATTGGTGGGCTCTACTTTTGGTTTGTGAGAAATGTGCAGAAATTTTATTTCAAATGTGGTGGGCATGAATAGTAACAGGTAAAGCCATTAGGTAGCAGGTTAAGTCTGCTTCGACGTTCTAATATTTTCCTATAGATGGGGTGCTTAGTTAGAATTGAAAATCACACCAGAAACATAAACTTTCTCTCTTTCTCTCTCTGTATATATTATCGAGCATATTTTGTGAGTATTTAGATACTTTGAGAGTTGTTATTCAGTGCAAGTTTCCTTCAGCGTCATATCCGATATTCCGGGCAAAAATACTGTATTTTGAGGTAAGGGATGTTATTTTTTTGTAAATGGTATTAGTTCTTTCAATATCATTATGCGAAATATTGGTCTGAACTTTTTATCAAATTTTGAACTTTTTGTGTCGGGGTTACTATTCACATATACGACACTATTCACGTATACGGTACTATTCACGAATACGACACTATTCATCAAAAAATAAAATTTCTTCTTTGTTCCAGATGTCTATTATGGTTACTATCTTTGATTGTAACCATGTTTTGATCGTCATTATTGAATTTTTCTCCATTATATTTTATTATGGAGTATTTTTAAATTTGAATTATTTAAACTCCGAATCTCTAAATTTTGTCCTTTTATCATACTGGATTCGTTCTATAAAATATTTTTTATCATCTTCAGTCATTAATGGTGATACTTGATAAATATTTTTGGCCTGTAGTACAAAGATGAATGATTACCTGATGAATATCTTTGGCCCGTAGTGCAAAGATGAACAGGTCTTGACCAACTGGTGATACAAATGAATATCTTTGGCCAGTATTGCAAAGATGAATATTTGATTCAAGATGTATATTGATTGATGTTACATGGATAAAATATTGATGATGAACTTTTAAATGCATAGATGATAGTAGATTTCATTCTCTACTTAACCCTTCTAATGAATTATTGTTTCCGCTACAGTTGTTGATCTAAAACTTATTGTCTATTATATTCTATCAGATTTTTCCCTGTTAAAAACTAATGATAATTTGTTGTATATTATCTTAGTCATAATATTCTTTATTGGGCTAGTTGAGCTCACCCTTTTTCTTTTTGTTCCATTTTTCTTTACAGGAGGTGACAATACAGCAGGAACTAGCCGGGGTATGTAGTGATGGTTCTAGAAAGTTGTTTTAGCAGTCCTCACAATTTTTGTAAAACAGTGTATCAATAATTATAATGAGGACTCCTTTTGAGTTTTAATGCTGTCTATTAGACAATATTTGTATTTAAACTCACAGTTTATGTGTTATCGTATTTTGCACGATAATTGTAGTAATGAAGTTGTATTTGTTTTTGTACCATGTATTTGGCGACTCAGAATGAGTGGTGTATACCTATTTTGGGGGCGTCAGATTTGGTATCAGAACGTAGGGATATGGTCTTTGGCGGAGATCGGATAATAGAACTAGGAGGGGAGAGATGAGTAAATCCTTCGCTAGTATGTCCTACCTAAGCTTATTTGTTGGTCGGTCATAATATAGGGATATTATGTGATACGTTAATTTGTTTAAATAACCCTTGTTTTATGGCAGTATTTAAGAATGGCAGCTGAGAACGTTAACAATGGAGCGTATGAGATTGTGGAAACACCTTTAGTCACCAATCAAGAGAACGTGCAACAGGAAGGCAATATTCCTCCTGTAAACAACACTACCGAACAAACGATGAATTATGGGATGTTTAGAAGTTTTTTACAGTTCATGCAAAATCAGGCAAGGGAGACTCGTGTACAAAATACGAGTGGAAATGATAGCAACGCACGGTTTGTAATAGCCAAGCTGTTCAAGGAGTTAGGACCACCATAATTCTGGGGAAAGCCGGATCCGATTAAGGCGGAAACGTGGGTCAAGCAAATTACCAAGATATTCGATGTCTTGGGATGCACGAAAGAACAGAAGGTTCCATTCGCCACCTTTATGTTCCGTGGTGAGGCAGATTACTGGTGGGAATCTGTGAAGCGTACCCAGCCTGCCTTACTTAGCATGTCTTGGGAAACGTTTCAGAAGCTGTTCAATGATAAGTACTTTCCTGAAAGTATTCGTCATATGAAGGAGGTAGAGTTTATCATATTAGAACAAAATAACATGACGGTGTCCCAGTACGAGGCGAAGTTCGCAGAGTTAACCAGGTTTGCACCTCATTTGGTAGAGAATGAGGAACGAATGACACAGATGTTTTCTGAGAGGTGTGAAACCCGAGATTCGTCAATACCTTATCTCTCATAAAATTTCTCTATATTCAGATGTTGTCAACATGGCTAAATTATTAGAGCGAGATACTGAGTATGTTCAACCAAGGGACCACAACCAGGGTCATACCAGTGACAGCAGTAATTGGAGCGATGATAACCAGTGCGGAGGGAAAAATACGGACAAAAGTGGTAACCACTCGGGTGGTAATCGTGGCCATGATAATAGGAGAGGTGAGCAAAGTAGAAACTTCAAAAAGAGGAGATTCAACGATGATAGGAAGACGTCGGCAGTAGCACCAGCACCAGCAACAAATTCTAGGGGAGGAGAACGACCGCCAGTTAGATGCTACAGATGCGGAGAGGAGGGACATATAAGTCCAAACTGTTCATAGCCTTCTAAGGTATGTTTTAGTTGTGGAAAAGACGGTCACATAGCTCGATTTTATCCTGTAGCGAAATCAAGTATAGCAGGGACGGTGGCACCAAAGGCGGATACGGACAAAACAAAGTCAGCGGTTTCTGAAAGAGCGTTTGTCGTGACTGCCCAAAATGCGAGGAACCCGAATGAATGTATCATGGGTTAGTTAATTATAAATTTTTATGAAGTCTATACCCTGTTAGATTCCGATTCTACCCATTCTTTTATCTCTCCTGCTTGTGCTCAACGTTTAAACTTGACTCCGAAAAAATTGGACTTTGACTTATCATTGGAGACTCCGTTGGGATAAACTTTTGTTACATCCACTGTTTACAAATCTTGTTTGATCCAAGTTGGCACCATCACATTACCTGCTGATCTTATCTCTTTAAAGATACTTACATTTGACATGATTTTAGAGATTGATTGGTTAACTACTCATCATGCCAAAATTGATTGTTTTCGTAAGGTTGTTAGTTTTCATATTCCTAACCAACCTGTTATGCAAATTCAAGCAACCAAACCATTAAAGTCAAACACTTTCATATCAAGCCATAAAGTCATTCATTTATTGAAAAATGGATGTCAAGCTTTCTTAGCCCATTTCATGGATTTAAATAAAAATACGTCAAATTTGAATGATATTTCTGTTGCTAGTGAATTTCCTGACGTATTTCCTGAAGAACTTCCTGGCCTACCCCTAGAGTGTGATATTAAATTTTGTATCGACTTAGAACCCGGTACAAAACTCATTTTCAAAAAAATCTATATTAAATGGCTCCTATTGAACTTCAGGAGTTAAAAACCCAACTATAGAAGTTGGTACCCGAGCCTCTATCTGGTGACTTCCTCTATAGAATAAACTGAATCTAGACTCTCCGTAGGGGATGTCATATTCGTGCGGTGGTAAATTGATAGGTGCCATTATGACGTGCTATCCAAGATTGGGATATGAGTCATAGTTAAAAGCAACCTAAGTCAGTAATCGAAATATCTAGCTTTCTAGGCTTAGCTGGTTACTAATAGAGATTCGTGGAAGAATTTTCTCGAATCTCTACTCCGTTAACTTTAGCTGACTCGAAAAGATATAAAATTCGTATGGAGCGAGGAATGCGAGACGATTTTCCAAGAGATCAAGAGGCGACTAATTTCAGCACCTGTTCTAACCATACCATCCTGGAAAAACGAACGTGGTAGCTGACATGTTGAGTAGAAGATCGTATGCGAGGACGAATGCGATATTGTCGAACACAAAGACATATTTTGTATGACTTGCAAATGGTGGAGATAGAGGTAAAGGCTCCAAGTACCCACGTGATGATATCAAATATACGAGTAGAACCGACTTTAATCGGTAAAGTTAACGCTACTCAAGCTACGGACCTGGAGCTGATGCGTATGAAGAAGAAAGTGCAAGAAGGTGTTATTCCAGAAGCAAGAATCGATAAAGAAGGAATACTATGAGTCCACTCCAGACTTTGTGTTCCTAATGATTCTAACTTGAAGTATGGAATCATGATGGAGACGCACAACACACCATTTGCAATCCATCTTGGGAGTACCAAAATGAATCATGATCTTCGACATACATTTTGATTGAGCAATATGAAGAGAGAGATCGCGAAGTTTATCTCGAGGTGTTTAACTTGTCAACGAGTAAAGGTGGAGCATCAAGTGCCAAAGGGTCCATTGCAACTACTTGAGATTCTAAAATAGAAGTGGGAACATATTACCATAGATTTCGTTACGGGTCTTCCCAAAGTTTCTCCAGGCATAGATGCGATTTGGGTTATTGTTGATAGATTAACCAAGTCTGCTCATTTCTTGCCTATACGGGAGACTTATTCCCTTGAACGTCTTGCTCGTATGTACGTAAATGAGATTGTGAGATAGCATGGCATCCCAATATCCATAGTTTCGGATCGTGACTCAAGATTTACTTCACGATTGTGGGTTAGCTTGCAGAAAGATATGGGCACGGATTTACGATTCAGTTTGGCATACCATCCTCAAACGGACGGACAATCGAAAAGGACTATTCAAACTCTTGAAGATCTATTAAGACTTTATGTACTAGATTTCTAAGGGAGTTGGGATACATACCTACCATTGGTGGAATTCTCCTACAACAATAGTTATCAAGCAAGTATAGGCATGGCTCCATTCGAGGCGTTGTATGAAAGAAAATGTCGTTCTCCAGTATGCTGGGACGAGGTGGGTGAAGCAACATTGTTGGGACCAGAGTTGGTACGTATGACTACAGAAAAGATCCAAATGACCAGACAACGTATACAAACGACACAGGATCGACAAAAGAGTTATGCGGATCTTCATCGAAAGGACATGGAATTTAATATTGAGGATCATGTATTGTTACGTATTGCACCATAGAAGGGAGTTACAAGATTTGGGAATAGAGGAAAGCTCAATCTAAGATTTGTTAGTCCATTTGAGATTCTTGACCGAATAGGAAATGTGGCCTATAGACTCGCATTACCTCTAAGCATATCTTGTGTTCATAATGTTTTTCACATATCTATGCTTCGTAAATATGTGAAAGGCCCGGACCACATAATTGAGTTAGAACCAGACGAGATAGCTGAAGATTTAACGTACGAGGATGTACATGTTAAGATCTTGGATAGAAAAGAGCATGTCCTACGCATCAAGGTTATACCACAAGTTAAGGTTTTTTGGAGGAACCATGCTATTAAGGAAATGACCTGGGAGTTGGAATCGGAAATGAAAGCGAGGTATCCTCACCTTTTTAAAACACCAGGTACGTACGTCAATTTCGAGGACGGAATTTCAAAAGGAGGGGAGGTTGTAAGACCCCGACTTATTATAAATAAAATCAAATTTCCTCTAATTTTTATTTTGAATAATAGGGTGTTAATTTGATATAATGTTTTGTTTATGGGTGAAATGTGTAAATTTTGCAAAATAAGTAAGTGGCTATAAAATATTCATTTTGTCGGGGAATATTCGTTTGGTC
This sequence comes from Panax notoginseng, assembly GCA_016801055.1. Classification (NCBI taxonomy): domain Eukaryota; kingdom Viridiplantae; phylum Streptophyta; class Magnoliopsida; order Apiales; family Araliaceae; genus Panax; species Panax notoginseng. The sequence goes on along the minus strand of CM029020.1, from coordinate 81,817,417 downwards.
GTGAAATATTCTTGCTGTTGGGAAATACTCGTGCGACGGCGCAGTCATTTGTGGGCCCCATAATAGAAAACGGTTGGATGAAGAAAACAACAAGTTTGAGTTTTTATAAATAACGGCGTAGTAGTTACCGTTAATACTGTTGGAATACCCGGTGATTAAAATACAGTAATACACGTGGGTGCACAGTTGCACATGGTATTGCATAGTATTGTTGAATTATTGATCCTTATGTAAGAAGCTCAATAATTGTTACAGTAATTACTGTTTAATATTTTATTTTATTGGTTCAATAATTGCTGCGTTGATATTTTATATTATTGTTGTTTCAATAATTGTCACTGCATAGTATCTCCATTATCAGATCAATAATTCATATTATTTGAATAATATTATTAGATAGCGTTATTGATAATGTCTAAGAAAGTTCTGTCTAAGGAGAGGTTTGGTCACCTAATTGCGCGCCAGTAAGGAGAAATCCTTATCGGAAAGCCCCCTCTTTCTTGGGAACGACCTGGTTGTCATAATTGTGATTCTGTAATATTATTTGTGAATAATTAATTATTAATTTATATGATAAAGAAATATTTGTTTTTATGTGGATATAATTGAAGAATTTAATTTTGAGGTGTTTTATCAGTATTTTGTCGGAATGGAGGTTTTAAAAATCAAAATAGTGTTCTTAAAGCTCTATTGTGTGAGTTATAATTTTAATACGACCGTTGGATCGTTGTAATTTTTGGATATGTTATACATATATAAGTTGAGTATATGTCCACAAATTTTGAACCGTTAAAAATAACGTATGATTTGTCTGAATTTTATGAGGTATTGAAAATCATCCGTTTGTGGATTTCGGATATTTTCGGTTAGGAATTTGGAAAAACTTAAAGCTACAAAGTTGTAGAGAATTCGATTTTGTGTGGAATGGATATGAGATTAGAATTTTTCTAATAAAAGGGTTATTTTATATGAATTATTGAAGTTACTGATTATTTAAAATATTTTGGAAATTTCTAGAATTGGTGGACCCCACTTTTGGTTGGTGAAAAATGTGCTAAAATTTTATTTCAAAAGTGGTGGGCATAAATAGTAACAGGTAAAGCCATCATGTAGCAGGTTAAGTCTGCTTCGGTGTTCTAACATTTTCCTATAAATAGGTTGCTTAGTTAGAATGGAAAATCACACCAGAAACATAAACTTTCTCTCTTTCTCTCTCTATATATATTATCGAGCATATTTTGTTAGTATTTAGATACTTTGAGAGTTGCTATTCAGTGCAAGTTTCCTTCAGCGTCATATCCGATATTCTGGGCAGAAATACTGTATTTTGAGGTAAGGGATGTTATTTTTTTGTAAATGGCATTATTTCTTTCAATATCATTATGTCGAAATATTGGTCTGAACTTTTTATCAAATTTAGAACTTTTTGTGTTAGGGTTACTATTCACGTATACGACACTATTCACGAATACGGTACTATTCACCGAAAAATGAAATTTTCTCTTCTTTATTCCAGATGTCTATTATGGCTACTATCTTTGATTGTATCCATGTTTTGATCGTCATTCTTGAATTTTTCTCCATTATGTTTTATTATGGAGTATTTTTAAACTTTAATTATCTAAAGTACGAATATCTAAACTTTGTCCTTTTATCGTATTAGATTCGTTCTCTAAAATGTTTTTCATCATCCTCAGTCATTAATGGTGATACTTAATGAATATCTTTGGCCTGTAGTGTAAAGATGAATGATTACCTGATGAATATCTTTGGCCCGTAGTGCAAAGATGAACATGTCTTGAGATGAACATGACCAACTGGTGATACAAATAAATATATTTGGCCTGTAGTGCAAAGATGAATATTTGATTCAATATGTATATTAATTGATGTTACAGGGGTAAAATATTGATGATGGACTTTTAAATTCATTGATGATAGTAGATTTCATTCTCTACTTAACTCTTCTAATGAATTATTATTTCCACTACAGTTATTGATCTAAAACTTGTTGTCTATTATATTCTATCAGATTTTTCCCTGTTGAGGACTAATGATAATTTGTTGTATATTATCTTAGTCATAATATTATTTATTGGGCTAGTTGAGCTCACCCTTTTCCTTTTTGTTCCATTTTTATACTCAGGAGGTGAGAATATAGCAGGAACTAGTCGGGGTATGGAGTGATGGTTCTAGAAAGTTGTTTTAGCAGTCCTCACTATTTTTGTAAAATAGTGTATTAATAATTGTAGTGAGGACTCCTTTTGAGTTTTAATACTGTCTATTAGACAATATTTGTATTTAAACTCACAGTTTATGCGTTGTCGTACTTTGCACGACAATTGTAGTAATGAAGTTGTATTTGTTTCTGAACCATGTATTTGGCGACTCAGAATGGGTGATGTATACCTATTTTGGGGGCGTCACACTTAAGGTCTCTTCCATAATCATCAGTAAGATGGTATGTCCCTCTTGGAGAGAATGGACTACCATGATCATGTCGATATCCAAGTGGTCCATATACAATGGCATGTATAGATAAGCCACTATACACATCAAGAGTATATCTAATCGGGCGACACGCCAATCATCCTCCGAAATGGTGAAATCCCTGGAGTACCGCAGATAACTATCCAATGACCCAAATCTGTCAATCAGAAAACTTATGGACACTACATGCCCTGACGAAATCTCGTCCAGGGCAACTCTGTGCCTCAAACCTTTAAAGGTCATGAACTGCCGGCTCATGTCACCAACTGCTATCCGAGCGCAACGCCTATCCAATGGCAAGTCTGTAAGATGCTCATACTCCTCTAATTTGGGAGTCAAATCCTGGTATCAAACCAGAATACCTGCCTATCCGATACCCACTACTCCAGCATGCCCTCTACAAAGCTCGATGGAACTTGAAACGTAAGGACGGTTATAGAGTGACGCATCAGTTGATCAACTGTAACCCGATCTATGGAGGACAAACTGTCATACCATAATCTAAAGGACGAGGCCACCAATACTGGTGGGGTATCCTCAATCCGGCTAACTGTGGATGAAGACATCTATAGGGTCGTGTCATGAGACCATCTAGGGGTCAATGCTAAACTAATCTTTGGAAATGCTTATGCCTCACATAATACATGAATGATAAATAACAGATGACAATATGATGTAGGGAAAATAGTATGCATACATTCCTAAGTACATCATCATCTAAATACATCATCTCTATACACAGCTGGAAAATACATGTAAATGGGGCATAACTGTGCAACAACTAACAGAGGCCTATCAAAAGATATAATGAGAATGGGGCACAACCGCCTAATATCTAACAGAGGCCTATCAAAAGATATAGTGAGAAATACATCAGAAAAAGTAAATAGTGTTGATGTCCACATCATCTAACCTATCCATCTAATGTAAGTCCTCTTGAGTCATTGAATCACTGCTAGTAGGGATATCAGACCGATACAACGGAGGATCTGCACCGCCAAAACCATTTGAATATGGGCCACCTGAAAGGCCAGCCCCATAGCTGGAATGATCAAAAGTATCTGCCTCGAAAGGATCTCTGCCCAAATATTGGATGAAGAAATGTGCCCGATCCAACTGCTAGGTCAAATTATCAATCTGTGACAAATGAGTAGGCTCTCAGATGTAGGCAATCCAATCAGCTATCACGACGGAGCCAAGAACCATATCCCCATAAACTATGTGGCGCGGGTCTAGGCTCTAATGGTGTGAGGAAACCACCAACGGTAAAAAGCCTCATGAGTAAAAGGTCCCTCTGAAAAAGTAAAGTCATCAACACCCACCGATGGGAATGCAATAATTGGCTACAACAAAGGCTAACAACACCTGGCAAGAGGATATATTAGAATGTGAATCTCTCATGTGGTGCTCCTAATAGCATGCTCCCCTAAATAGAGCTCCCAACCTCCGTCTGTGAAGAGAGGAATCTGACTGGTGGACATCACATACTCGACACCAGTCGGGAAACCACCCTCGAAGCCAACTGTCAAATGGTCCTCAGAGTAAGGAACCCATGTAATGACATCAGCTGTCAATAGCTCTAATTGTAAGCGCGAATGGGTGAAACCCTCAACTACAGGAACCTCCATCAAAGTGGAGTGATGCCATCGCCATCCCTATGCATAGGTGTCTAAACCTAATATGCTAATGACACAAAGACATGGGAGCCACTCATAGGCCCAAAACTGCCAATATAAAGATCAATATATGTGATCAGTCAAAACTCTCAACCCGAACAAGGGAAATCAAAAGAAGAAATACTCACTAGTAGGAATGGGTAGAATCCTAGCCAAGCCCCTGTCACGCCCTCTGAGCGTACGTGCATCCCCTTGAGGAAGTAGGCAAAGGTGTAGGAACCCCAATCAAACTCTCCAATACGGTCCATCACCCGTGTGGCGCTGACTAAAGCGAATGACATCATGGAAGAGTTATTCGCCAGGGAACGACCCCTGAGGATGATCAGGAACAATCACCGAAGGATGCGATCTCTGACCCTCTTATCATCGGGTAATGGCTCCGTCAAAGACCCACTCACGGTATCTACACTCAAAGGATCAGTATAGACTGTCATGCCCGTTGAGCGCCATAACCGAGACTCCTAACAAGGATCTGATGGCAGTAGGGGAAATGTCAGCCATATAAGGCATTGACGCCCCAAAAAACTTCGTCCCAATGATGAACCACCAATCCATTGGTGTCATCATCACCTCACAATCTAGAAAATAGAGAGACTGAGTCTGGTGAATCCAGTGCTCAAAAAATTCCTTAAGAGTACCCCTGGGACAATGACGGGGGAGGATGGAAAAGAAAGCCTCAAAGCCCCAAGCATGCACGAACTCTCAGTACTCTGAATGAAGAGTCGGGTACAGAGAATGTATGTTGAACCAGTTCCCTCGAGGCTACGTAAAGTCGGGATCCTACATCACAATGCAAATTAACATCAGAATCCTTGACCCTCACAAATGGAATAAAGGAAGATCAACACGACTTTTACCTCGTTCGCATATAGATAGATCGAGGGGTGACGACTTAAATCCTCCAAAAGCTCTAGAATCATCACATTTATAGCTGGAAGCTCCCTATGGGGGAATAAAAGAAGAGGGAACAGGATCCACAATCGGTAAATCCTCCTCCTTGTCCTCAATATCTAGTCTTTCAACCCGGATAGGATGAATCACTAACACTATCAACCGACGTGGCTGTCCAGCAGGGTGAGGCCGAGGCACATTAGAAGCTCTCCTCCTCACACATGCAGAGGTCTTACGGGAGCTACTTGGGTGGTTTGGATCCATATATCTGGATTAAAGTCTCCAAATCACCTCAGAAAGGGTGTGGTAAATTCTAACCTAGAGCTCATTAAATGCATTTTTTGTCTATATCCATGCATGCATTACTTTAATATAAGTCTATAGTAGAGTTAAAAATGTATGTTCATTCAATGCCTAGACTCGTGAAAAAATTTCGCCAGAGTCTCCTTTGTAAAAAGGACTATACACATGCGCGTAGGCATGACTAGGTGGACATTCAGTAGCACACCAACTCAAAGTTATAAACATCTAATAGGCATAAAAAACATCAAAGTCATAATCCATAAGGGTAGCCTAATTACCAGGATTACTTTGCTTCACAACCTTTGCTCATAGTGACTAAACTAGAACCGTTGAGGCTGGAATGGTTTAGATTTATTCAAATCTAGTTCCTTTTTCTAGCTTTTATACATATTTATTTCTCATGTGAGCCTAGGAATCATGTGATCATAGATTCATCTTCTGAATCTAGATTCGATTCCCGTGATGGACATTTTGTAGCTGCAACCAGTTTGTAAATTATCTACGGTGTCTGAATATCCTTAGATGGCTGTCATGCCCAAAAGCAGTTCGGCACTGATATGTATCTTCTTTTCTTGAAGATGCCTCGCATCTCGAAAATAAAAGTAATCCAGCGGAAAATATAATAAAATGGAAGTAGCGAAAGCCTCAATTACTATTGAGCACAAGAGTTTGAAAAATCTGTTTTACAAAACTTCATTGCTATATCTTGTTAAAATTGAACTTTTATACAAAACTTAAACCCTTTGTATATAGATGCAAACGAGGCATAACACAGCTTCCAAATAAATGCACACATGCCCTACACATACACACACATAAACAGATAAAAGTTTAATAAAAAGTGGTGGTAACCGTGTTATCACAGAAGTTAGGCAGGGGTGCCTAACACCTTCTCTCCGCTTAATCAAACTTCCGGACCCCTGACGAATTTCAGTTTCTCAGACCAGTCAAACAGTGTCAAATACTCAAGTCTTTGTAACAATCCAAAATTTTATTTGTAATTTAAAATATTTATTAAATTGTTTGAATGTTTTAATAAATATTTTATTGATATAGTTGTTGGTTGTAGGTATTTTTGAATTAAATTTATTAGATAATACTCTAATTTAATTTAATAGTTAGAGAATTGTTAAAGATTATATGAATGGGTATATTGTTGTTTTAATTTAATAATAAAAGTGATATGTTAATTTATTGAATAAAATTATAATGAGATTATAATTGTGTGATAATTGGATTAAGTGGAAAATTTATTTAGTATGATGAAATTAGTCTATTTAACTAATGTTGGATATGGAGAATCCAAAGAAATAATATGGCATTATAAGTTGTAGTATAAATGATTTATTAAAATAAATTGAAGGAGTTTTAAATGGGTTTACCAAACAAGGCTTAAAATATTAAGTTTTTATTTGAATTAGTTTTATCCGAACACAGCCTTATGACTTTTGAATTTTGAATTTTTATTATAATAAATAATATAAATAATATATTTTAAATTTTGGTAACTGATAACTTAATATTATATTTATTATAACGTCGATTTTAGACATTTGGGTTTGTGTGTTAGCTTGAGTTGTTTTTACGTGAAAAGCTTTTGGCTTAAGCCTAATAAGAAAAGAGAGAAGAATAATATAGAGAATTTGAGCGAGAGTTTGAGAGAAAAGTCTGAGTATTCCAAAGAAAATCTTGGTGTTTAGCAAGGATTGTTCGAGTAATTGAAGCTATTTTTACATAACCATAATATTATATATATATATATATATATATATATGTTTTACTACATAATTCCTAAGTTCTACGAATTCAATTTTTTGAATTGTTGTTATACAACTGATTACTTTTGATTGTATGTGTTGGTGATGATTAGAACAAGTGTATAGACTAGAATTGTTATGTTAATTACGTTAAAAGAAAGAAAAATTATTTTCAATGTATGTTTATACATATGGCTTGTGAAAGTACCAAATTTAGGGGTTAATTTGTAAATTGATCCTTAAATAGGTTAATTCGGTAAGAAACGAAGAGAACGTAGTTCGAATGAGTTAGTTTGGTGTATTGTTGAGGTCACGGTGTTAATTTTTCACAAGAATGTCAAAAATGGAGTTTTTGGTTTAAAACATAAAATTTAAGGATTTAAATTAGTTGAAGTTGTTGTTTAATTGTTCTAAGTTAGTATATATGTGAGGAATCATGTATATATGAGTTCTATAGTATTTGGGTGTGATTAATTTACTATTTTGTGGATGAAATTTGTGTAAGTTGGGCTAAACAGAGATGTTACAGTAGTCTGCGAAGTTTCTGTCTGCGCACCAGTGCAGCTGCGCTAGTGTCAAGGCCAGAACGACGCAGCTGTGCCGGTGTCAAGCTTAAGTATGGTGCAGCTGCACCATACCCTGATCTGAGGTAGTGGTGTCTGTTATTCCTGTAGACATTGGACACCCATTATAACTTGGTCTAATGTTATGTTAATGTGAGAAACATGTAATGAAGAGGTAAAAACAGAATCATGTTACGTGATTAGTAATTCTAAAGTTTTAAGAGATTAGTAAGTTATGAAAATGATATGTGGTGATTTATTGAACACGTGAATTAGTAAATAAGTGTTTTAAATCTAATACTAAGATTTCTGAAGTGTATGTGGCGTGAATGGAAACTTGTACTAAAGTAAGAAGTTTAATTATGAATGAGTTTTAATTTGGAAGTGGATGTTAGTATATCTAAAAGATATTGTGATTCTAATAAAATGTGTAGGTGAACGTGAGTTGTAATTTATAACTTACGCACGAGGCAATGTTCTAAACCTTAACTCTTTACATTGAGCAAGTTCCTTACCCTAAACATTAATTAAGCAAATTATTTTATCCTTAAACTTTATTTGAGCAAGCTCTAACTTTAACGTTATTCGAGCAAGTTTTGAATTTTAATCATTGTTGAGCTATTCTAACTTGTTTATAGTTAAGCAAGTTTTCTTAAGTTCTATTCTTTTATGATAAAATGCAAATTCTTGAACTCAAATCTCTAACCGAGTTGTTATATTTCATTTACTTAACGCAAATCGAAATATTATTGTTATTTTGAGCAAGTTTCATTCTAAACTTGTTATTCCTTAGTACATGTTCATAACTTAATTCTTTTATCTCAAGATCATAGCTTTAGCTTCATATTGTTCAATCTAGGTTTATTGTTTTATTAAATACTTGTGCTTTTTAGTTATCTATAAGCATGAGTTTAATATATAGTTGGTTCACCTATGATTATTCATTGTTCCATATTATGTTATTATTGATCAACCGTAGTATTATCAAACTTTGTTGATTCCACTAATCCTTTAGTTGATGATCGTTATACTCTAAGTTGCCCTTGAAGCTTATCCAAACAAAACTTTCTTTGGTGCGGACTTGTACTCTAAAACTGAGAAGAACAACCCTATTATAGGGGTACGCGATTCGTTTAGATGTTTGTGCACAATACATGGTACGAATGACTGATATCCCTAAATACGTAAAGTTCCTACTTTATAATCGTTTAGATTAAAGTTGAAAGATTACTTGTAACATTGGACATAGTTCGTGGTCTTATGACCCTCAGATATATTTCATATTTTGATTCCAGATTTTGGTTATCATTGATAGAGTATTATTCAGTTCTGATGAGCTTATTCATTGGCAATTATTATTCTCTTGTTGTTCATTACTATATCTAGTGAGCATTTATTTTGCTCACTCTTGCATAAATAAAATTATTTCAGCTAAGGTTGAGAAGGTCGATGAACCTACCACAAACAAAGGGAACGAAAAAATGTACAAGTGATGAAGACTTGTAATTTATTGGTTTTTATGTTGATAAACTTTATTTAAATGATGTGATGTAACAATTTTTATTTTCACACTTGATTAATATTAAAGGTTAGATAACTTGGGAGAGTTTTTGATTTAATGATGTAACCCTTTTAATGAGAGGAATTATGGTTTAAATTCTATTATGTTAGGGTAGTTACTATAAATGTATGGAAAGTGAACACCAAGTCTTGTGAGAATGAAGTACCCAGATTTGGGGGTGTCACAAGTTGGTATCAATGCTTTAGGTTATGAACCTTAGGTGTGGGAAAAGCCTTAGGATGTAACTTTTAAAAAGATAGTGGTGATGAACTCTTGTTGAGTTTTAAGGAAAAAGTAATAAAACACTTATGTGCTTATGTGATTGCAATTTATGTGCTCGTGAGTGTTGAGTAGTAATGATCAGTAATTAAAACTTAAAATTTTTTTGTCAGGATGGCTAATGTAGGATAATCCAGTCAGGGTAGAGAGGAAGGATCCCAGATGCCTAGAGAGGAGGAGCCTCGAGATATTCAGGTGGTTTGGGAACAACTACTGCCACGGAAAACATCTCTGTTGGTCACAGTGGTTGAGCAGGAGGGTTTACCTGATGAGGATGATGAGATAGAGATAGACGAGGAGGACCCCGTTGAGCTGCCACAATCGAATGAGAACGAGGAGGACAAAGAGGAAGAGATTCCACTAAACTCGATCGCTGCCCGTATGTACGACGAAGTATACGACCGCAATGTGGAACTTCATGATAACGTAGAGGAGTTGGAAGAGATAGTAGCTTAACAGCAGACCTCAATGGCACGGAAGGACAACAAGATCCAGGATATAGCTGAACGGTTGAGTAATGTCGAAGGGAAGCTGAACTACACTGAAGGAGCGAATGAACAAATGATAGAGAAGATCGCAGAACTGAAGAACAAGTTGAAAGAAGAGTATACTAAGAGGGAAAGAGCCGAAGATGCGTACGAGGAAGCTTCTAAACGAGCCGGGATAGCAGAGAGAGATGTACAAGTGAAGAAGATCAAGCTAGATAAGATAAATAGTGTTTTTAACACCGTGATAAATCGAGCTCAAGATCGGGTCATGTGTTATCCGATTCAGTTCGAGACTCTGCCATCGTACATGTTAGATCGTCAAACAATGTTCCATATTATGGAAGAGGAGCGTCGTAAGGTTATACAGTATTTTAGTAGGTCGTCATAAATGTAATTACTATGTTATTAGTGAGTAAATAAGATGTAAATCCCAAGTATGATATAACCCATGGGATATGTTGATGATGAAGTTATCGTGAAACTTTTGTAGTTCAGAAAAGTGATGTAGATAGCAGGAATGCTATCATTATTATGTTTTAAAAGATTATGAATGAATAAAAGCTAGTATTTATTCAAGATATTGTGTGTTATGTGGTAATTTTGTGATGTGCAAATTAAGTACATAATACCTAGAAGATTGAATAATAATTTAATGAGTGTATTTTAACAGAAAATGCCTCCAAGACGTCAACCACGACAAAGAACCCCTGAGGGTTCTACCAATAACAACAACGATGAGGCTAACCTAGTTTAGCAGTTATTGACATTACTAACGGAAGCATTATAGAATCAGTCACAGAATCAAGCTGTGACACTTAAGGACTTCAAAATGGTCGGACCACCAGAATTCTGTGGGTCCATGAATTCAGTTGGAGCACATACCTGGACCATGGAGATAGAGAAAGTTTTCGATGTTGCTATAGTAGGTGAGAATTAGAAGACTACTTTTGTAACATTTATTGTAATGCCCTGAAATCTGGTCTATCTTCACACCCATATTCCGTATGTCACGAGTACATCATTCATCCCAACATACATCATTATACACTGAAATATAACAACATACATTCTCAATTCCCAGGTTCTAATACCTTATAACCTCGTTCATTACAAATAATGATAATTACATTATTCTTTACATATTACAATAGTGACTTTTATCTGCCACCAAGGATACATAACCGTTTATTAAACTAATCTATATTTCAATTAAACTATTTTACAGTACAAATTTTCACGCTCATCCAAAAAGTAAATGGCACTTCTATTGGATACCAACCAGCTTTATCTTTACAATATCCTTAAGTTCTTCTAACATCGTTCACTGAAAAAAAATTCATTTAAATCAAGTGTGATCATTTAATTGCCTAGTAAGTTATAGCAGTTGAATAACAACTTCAAGAATTCCAACATTCCTTTAAGACTTCCATAACCGAACAAAGGTTACAAATCAGCTGGAATAATAGGAATAATATTGATTCCTATTACTTTAAACATTAGTCACATTCACTTTGAAATACTTTCGTTCTTCTACCTTTTTCATACATATCATGTTTGGCTAGAAGCATTTGCACAGACTTATCAATAACGTTTCATGTATAAACAGAACATACTTGTATTGAACAACTCAATCACAGAATAGTTCATCTCATAGGAACACCGAAGTGTTCAAATTGTGGAACAAGGCCTCATACGTTCTACCACCTTGTACAAATATCGCACATAGATAGAACTTCTCAAGTTCAACATCTGAGAAGGTTTAGAAACTAGCATTCATTTAGAATATGAATGAAGTTAGAAAACTTGCCTTACGCACAGCTACAACTTACGTTGAATTGCTCATTCCAATTCCTGTATAACACATAAGAAGAAACATAAACACCAATTAGTCATATACTTAACTTACACATTGGTTTACTTAACTTTACTTCTTAGGGTTGACGTTCATGCAACCTAAGTTTACACGACCAACTTTCATTACCAATTTATGGCTTCATGACATATGGAGATGTCTTACTCACTAGGTTCATCATCTTTGATGATTTTTATTCCTATATTCTTCTTACAACTTCTCTAGGACTCAGCACACATTGCGTCTTTGCTAGTAGTCCATATGGTACTCTGAGTGGTTTCACATAAACAACTAACAAACAAGTTCTCGTCTCATCTACACTGCCATCACAGTGAGTTAGATCGCTTGCCAATTTCGTATATACCTTCGCTCTCTAAAGGAATTATTTAGCCCAACTCCCATATGTCAACCATCAAAGGTTACGATCGTACCACAACTTAACTTATCTTAACTTATCCGAACCATTAATCTATAATGTTCGTTAAGTCAATTTCTTATTCCTTATGGCTTTCTGGCAACTAAATGCCATACCTCATGATTCATTCTTTATCGTTCAAGTCATACAGTCTTTTGTATACTCAAAGTGATCATTCAAGTTAATCATTAACTTGGCTTCATTAATCTTATTACCGTCCATTACGGCTTTCTTGATAATTCATATCTTACATAATAATTTCATCAACGTTTAAGTCATACAACCAGGGTATACTTAGAACGTTCGTCCGACGCGAATATGATTCACGAGGATCGTTTACGTATCCAACGTTCACGTTGCTCACCTCTTATTCTCTCATTCAACCTTTACTCAAAGTTTTAATTTATTTCAATCATTATCCATCCCATGAACCCCATGTTCATTATTCTTTCTTAATGTCGAAGTCATACCATTCGTTGTATGCTAAGACCGATCATTCATCACAACAGCGTTGCGTACACAGTGTGTATACGCTTTACACTTATCTCGTATTACCTCAACATAACATCAACACGTTATTTATTACATTAGTCACTCAACGTTCGTTCTATCATGACTGCGGTCCCCGAATATCTGTTACGTAATCTACTTCTTAAATTCCCTATCTTTTAATCTCGTTTATTCTTTCCGTTCAACCTTTACCAATGGTTTAAATCACTAGATTAAGTGTTACATTAATTGAACATTATCTTCTTTATCTTCCCTTACATTTTCATGCAGTAATTGAGCAGATAAAAGGTCATTACTATGCCTTGCTCTGCACCGGCGCCGCATCGTCGGTTCCCTTTACATTTCTCATGCTGCAGTGCCACTCTGCAGTGCCTTCTCCGCCGAGCTGGCACTGCGGCGCCGCCCTACAAGGCGTGACTGGCGCTGCGGCGCCAAGTCCTAAACTCATTAATTTTTTCTAAGTGTTGGAAATTGTTTGAGACGCTTCCTTCCCTCTTCCATAACTTCTTTGTTATAACTCGGAACGAGGTCATTCCAAAATTATTCTCTTCCTTATCTTACGTACTTCAATACCCCTTGGACAGAACTTCGTTCTGAATCTATTAGTGTGACATTCGATTGATTGGCCTTCATCCTTTGTTCATTTTTATGTTTTTAACGTTCTTCGTTCGTTCGTCCGTAATTCGGTCATCCGAACTCGGAACTCATTCGTTCTTAAGTCCTTGACTCACATTTTCTACGTTCTCTTACTTTCTTATGAAACACTACACCTTTGGGTTCATTTACACACTTTCTAATTCTCGTTCGTCTTTTACAAAATTTTTGTCATAACTTCATTAGAGCTCAATTTTAATTTGTTCTTCATGAACGTTCCTACCGTTCCTAACCAAACAATAAGAATCTAACTTATACGCGATGGTTTTAAACTTTTTCATTAATAATAATTACACTACGATGGCTTTAAATTTGTCCATCAACAACGTTCTTTGTGTTCTCCGCGTGTTCTTCGTGTTCTTCGTTTGTTCTTCATTTTTAAACCATACTTTGATTGCGATTTCACTTTTCCTTGGAATTTGATGTTATATAACACCATTCCTTACTTATTTCACCGTATCATTCATATGATTCATTTAGATCGCTCAAATTCATTACCAAACTTATACTTCCTTAAGAATTTTATTTACAAAACTTCTAATTCTTATTTCTTCATTTTCTTTCGATTTCAACCATATGAAATCATATCTAACATCCTTTACTCTTATTCTCAAAAAGTTATGTTTTTGAACATAGAAACTTAAAGAAAAATTAACCTAGGAGTTAGGTTTTAATACCTTTTCTCTTTATTTTTCTTCACTTAGACAAAGCCGACGATTAGCTAGCTTTTCTATTTTACGAACCCTTCGATCCGATCATTTATACTCAATCTCTACCTTCTTCTTCTTCTACAAGCTCTTAAACTCTCTCTCTTTCTCTCTCAAAGTGTAGAATTTTCAAAAATCCCATTCAAATGAACATAAGGCTTCCTTTTATAGAATTTTTAAGGCTAGGGGCGTTTTGATCATTTGGCCAAACTGCCTTACTATTCACACCTCCATACTATTCCTACTTCCTCAACACACCTCCTTACTATTCATGAAACTTCCCTTGGATGGTTCGTGCTTCCGTCTTGCGGAATTCATCCGATAGTTTGAAAACTGAAATTCTCGGAATCCAAATATTTTTGGATATTTCGTCATTCCTCTACCGTCTAACTTTTACGCATTCTTCGGAACTCCAAAATACTAAAAAACACATTTTGATATTAAGCGTTTTCCTTCACTTTTTCCCCTAACGTAGCTAAATTGATAAAAAGTACATAACAATACTTTTCGTCGTTTTTATTTCGTCTGATTTTTGCGCATTTTTGAGAAAAACTTTTATCGGCTTACTTAATTTTCACGATATATTATCGTCAAATCTTTCGACGGAATGTCATTTCGACATACCGAACTCTCGGAAAGGCTTAGGTTATTGAAACTGTAACCCTTAGATTTCGTCGGGTGAATAGTGCCTATTTCGTCTTTTTTCCCAAAATTATTTTTGTTCCCGAATTTTTTTTTTGTCTTGAAAATTCTTACTCACTCAGACTAGCTCGTAGCCAGAATACTCCCGACTTATAATCATCCCAGGTTCTAGAACGATTAATAAACAAATAGCACAGAATTGTATTAATAAAATTTATTTTATTAATAACAAATTCTGTAAACTTAAATTCTGGACAATCTGATTTTCTGAGTCGTTACATTTATGTTAAAAGCAGAGGCTAGTTATTGGTGGAAGCCAATAAAATTCGAGGAGGTCAAGGGGTGATGACTTATGATAGGTTTAAGGAGATATTTTTCGAGACTTATTTTTCAGAGAGTTCGAAGAATCAGATGGAGGTGCAGTTTCTTGAACTGAATCATGGATCAATGACGGTATCGGAGTATGCCACAAAATTTAACGAGTTGGCGAGGTTTGCGCCATATCAAGTCAACACAGATGGACGCAAGGCTAAGAGGTTTGAGCAGAGACTGAAACCCTAGTTGTATAGTAGGGTCTCCATGTTTCAGCTGAAGTCATTTACAGCAGTATTGGAGAAGGTAATTCTCGCTGAGGATGGAGGCGAGACTGTAACGAAATTTAATCAAGAACAAAGAAAGAAGAAAAATGAGGGCGAATTTAAGAATGGTGGTGATAGCGGTGGAAATGGTAACAATAACCTGAAGAGGAAGTGGAATGCAAATGTGGGAGCTGGAAACCAACAGGGTAATCAGCAGAAGAAGACGTCTGACACATGTGCTACATGCGGGAGGTTTCACAAGGGTATGTGCTTAAGGGGGAAGCGTGTATGCTTTAATTGTAGCCAGGAGGGTCACATTGCCCCAAATTGTAATCAACCCAAGAAGAATGTTTGCTACACCTGCGGGTCAAAGGATCATTTTGCTCACGAGTGCCCTAAGAAGAAAGCTGGAGAGACAACGGGAAGTAAGGGAGGTAGCAGTGGAGGTACATTGACCATTGTCGTACCAACGTTATCAAACAGACCCACAACCAGAACCTTCAACATGACGGCGCAGGACACGGTGCAATAAAAAGATGTCGTGTCATGTATTTTCCTAATTAATGATATAAATTCATATGTATTATTTAATTTGGGTGGTACTTGCTCGTTCATATCTGATGATTATGCTAAGAGGTTAGAATTACTTAGTGAAGAGTTGAATTTCCCTTTACACGTAAAAATTACGAATGGGGAGGTCATTCCTATTAAGTTCGTGTATAAGAATTGTAGGGTGAATATTAAGGGGAATGTCATGAAAGTAGATTTAATCTCGATAAAACTTGGAGAGTTTGATGTTATAATAGGAATGGATTAGCTATTCAATTATGGAGCGATAATTGATTGACAAGAGAAAAGTATAAACCTTATGACTCTGCCAAAGATAGTTTTCTATGGTAGTAATTCGCCTAAACAAGCGAGATGTCTGACGATTATGTAGGCCAATAAGTTGTTGTGTCAGGGCTGTATAGGGTACCTAGCTTACGTAGTCGATACTCAAAAGAAGAAGGGAATGAAACTGGAGGAGATACCAGTGGTTAGGGATTTTGTGGACTTGTTTCTGGAGGATTTGCCAGGACTCTCGCCTAACAAAGACATCGAGTTTGTGATCGACTTAGCGCCAGGAACTGCTCCAATATCGAAGGCCCCATACAAAATGGCTCCGATAGAGATGAAGGAACTAATGGTACAACTACAAGAACTGTTAGATAATAAGTATATTCAGCCAAGTGTATCACTGTGGGGAGCGCCGGTGTTATTCATGAAGAAGAATGATGGGTCAATGCGTCTTTGCATTGATTACAGGGAATTAAACAAAGTCATTATTAAGAATAAATATCTGTTGCCAAGAATAGATGACTTGTTTGATCAATTGAATGGTGCTAGATACTTCTCAGAATTAGATTTGAGAAGTGGGTATCATCAATTGAAAGTAAGGAAGGAGGATGTACCGAAGATGGCATTCAGAACTCGGTATGGACATTACAAGTTTCTAGTAATGTCTTTTGGATTGACCAACGTCCCTGCTACATTCATGGATTTAATGAACAGGGTGTTTAAACCATTTTTAGACAAGTTGGTGGTGGTATTTATCGATGATATTTTGGTGTACTCCAAATCTCAAGAAGAAGACGTGGAACATTTATGTTTGACGCTAGAGACACTAAGAAAAAAAAAGTTGTACACAAAATTCTCTAAATGTGAATTTTGGATGGAACGCGTACAATTTCTCGGCCATGCAATTGATAAAGATGGGATTTCAATGGATCCATCAAAAGTCGAAGCTGTAATAAATTGGGAACAACCAAGAACTCTATCAGAAGTAAGAAGTTTATTGGGATTGGCAGGTTATTATAGACAGTTTATTCAAGATTTTTCCAAGATTGCCACTCCGTTGACAAATTTGACGAGAAAAGCTGTGAAATTTGTTTGGACGAAAAAATGCGAAGAGAGTTTTAAGGAATTGAAGAAGAAGCTCAGTGTGGCACCTGTGTTGTCATTACCAGATAATACAGGAAACTTTGTGGTGTATAGTGATGCCTCACATAAAGGATTAGGTTGTGTCCTTATGCAGAATGGTAAAATCATTGCATATGCATCAAGGCAGTTGAAGGACTACGAGAAAGGGTATCCGACTCATGATTTAGAGTTGGCTGGAGTGGTATTTGCTCTAAAGATACGGAGACACTATCTCTATGGAGAGAAATATGAGTTATATACATACCATAAGAGTTTAAAGTATATTTTCACATTGAAGGACCTGAACATGCGTCAAAGGAGATGGATGGAATTAATAAAAGATTATGATTGTGAGATCTTTTATCATCTGGGCAAAGCAAATGTGGTTGCAGATGCCTTGAGTAAGAAGGGTCATGAGAAGTTGATGTTGTTAACCAAGCGGGAGGAGCTCATTTCAGTAATGACAAGATTAGAACTGGAAATAAAATTTCAAAAAGAATCCAATGAACGACTATTCCAGATAGAAGCTAGTCTAACTTTGGTGGACAAGGTAAAAAATGCTCAACTACAAGATGAAGAATGCCGAAAAATAAAGAAAAATATGGTCGATGGTAGTGAGGTGAAGTCTAAGGTCGATACCGAAGGAGTGCTAAGATTCAAGGGATGAATTTGGGTTCCAGCAGTATCGAATATTAAAGAAGAAATCTTGACAGAGGCTCATAACTCAAGATATTTGATTCATCTGGGAAGTACAAAAATGTATCAAGATTTGCATCAACATTTTTGGTGGCCAAATATGAAAAGAGACGTTGCAAAATGTGTTGTGAAATGCTTGACATATCAGAGAGTAAAGGCAGAACATCAGAGGCCAAGCAGATTACTTCAACTTTTGGAAATACCGAAATGAAAGTGGGAGCATATCATAATGGATTTTGTGGTAGGTCTTCCAACGACTCAGAAAGGATACGGTGCGATTTGGGTAGTAGTGGACAGATTAACGAAATCAACAAACTTTTTTTGCCAATAAAGATTAGATTTAATCTCGATCAGCTGGCAAAACTGTACGTTAAGGAGATAGTCTCAAGACATGGAGTTCTAGTGTCGATTGTATTTGACAGATATCCGAGATTCACATCAAACTTCTAAAAGAGACTACAAGGATGCATGGGCACACAACTGAAGATGAGTATGTCATATCATCCGCAAATCGATGGTCAAAGTAAACTAATAATCCAGACATTAGGAGATATGCTTAGAGTATGCATAGGAGAGGTTTGGTCATCTAATTGCGCGCCAGTAAGGAGAAATCCTTATTGGAAATCCACCTCTTTCCTAGGAACGGCCTGGTTATCATAAATGTGATTCTGTAATATTATTTGTGAATAATTAATTATTGATTCATATGATACGGAAATATTTATTTTATGTGGATATAAATGAGGGATATATTTTTGTGGTTAAAAATGAAGGAGTTAATGTTGAGGTGTTTTATTTGTATTTTTGTCGGAATGGATGTATTGAAAATCAAATTAAGGTTTTTGAGATATTTTGTGAGGGTTATAATTTTTAATCCGACCGTTGGATCGTGGTAATTTTTTTATATGTTATTCATATATAAGTTGAGTATATGTCCACAAATTTTGAACCGTTAAAAGTGAACGTATGATTTGTTATGAATTTTAAGAGATGACTGGTTCAAAAATTGTAGAAGTTGCGGAATTTGTCATTTTGGTGAAAAATTCTAGAATTAGTGAGCCCCACTTTTGGTTGGTGAGAAATGTCCTGAAATTTTTATTCAAATGTGGTGGGTGAGAATAGTAGCAGGTAAAGCCATCAGGTTGCAGGTTAAGTCTGCTTCGGCGTGCTAACATTTTCCTATAAATAGAGCGCTAAGTTAGAATTGAAAATCACACCAGAATTCATAAGTTTTCTCTCTTTCTCTTTCTAGATTATTTAGTGTATTTTGTGAGTATTTAGATACTTTAAAAGTTGCTATTCAGCACAAGTTTCATTCAGCCTCATATCTGATATTCAGTCAGAAGTACGGTTATTTTGAGGTAAAGGATATTATTTTCTTCTTAATGATATTATTTTCTTCAATATCATTATGCTGAAATATTGATATGAGTTTTTATCAAATTTGGAACTTTTTGTGTCGGGGTTACTATTCACGTATACGGCACTATTCACGTATACGGTACTATTCACGAATACGACACTATTCACTGAAAAATAAAATTTTCCCTTTTTGTCCAAGATGTCTATTATGGTTACTATCTTTGATTGTATCCATGTTTTGATCTTTATTTTTGAATTCTGCTTCACAATTGATTATTATGAAGTATTATTGATCTTGCATAAACTGTTATACGAATCCCTAATATTTGTCCTTCTGTCTCACTGGATTCGTTCTCTTTAAGATATTTTTCATCATCCTCAGTCCTAAATGACGATATTACTGAATATCTTTGGCCTGTAGTGCAAAGATGTATGATTGCTTGATGAATATCTTTGGCCTGTAGTGCAAAGATGAACATGTGTTGAGATGAACATGACTGACTGGTGATACAAATGAATATCTTTGGCCTGTAGTGCAAAGATGAATATTTAGATAAAGATGATTATTAATTGATGTTACAGGGATAAAATATTGATGATGGACTTTTAAATCTTAGAAGATAGCAGAATTCTTTCTCTACTTGACTCTTCTAATGGTTTGCTGTTTCCGCTGCAGTTGTTGATCTAAAACTTGTTGTGGATTATATTCTATCAGATTTTTCCCTGTTGAAGACTAAAGATAATTTGTTGTATATTATCTTAGTCATAATATTCTTTACTGGGCTAGTTGAGCTCATCCTTTTCCTTTTTGTTCCATTTTTTTTCTCAGGAGGTGAGAACATAGCAGAATCTAGTCGGGGTATGGAGTGCTGGTTCTAGAAAGATGTTTTAGCAGTCCTCACTATTTCTGTAAAATAGTGTTTGAATAATTATAATTAGGATTTATTTGAGTGTGGATATTGTCCAGAAGATAATATTTGTATTTAAACTCACAGTATGTGTTGTCGTATTTTGTACGACAATTGTATTATTGAAGTTGTAGTTTGCTTTCTGTACCATGTATTTGGCGACTCAGAATGGGTGTTGTATACCTATTTTGGGGGCGTCACAAACAGTCCTTTTGAGGATGCCGTCATCGTATGACTTTGTCATAACACATCATACAATAGTGGAATAACAATTTTAGATCAAATTCCCACTAAGTATTCTCGTATTTACAACTCCATCACCTTTTTATCATCTCTACACCAGGTTACATGGTACCTAAGTGATAAATAAAATATATTTTGATAATTCAAATCATTTGCAGCTGAAATAAGTTGCATAGACTATACTTTCAACCGTTCCAAAAATGATTACGAGTCTACATTTTTAGTTTTATTTTTTTTAAAAGCACATAGTGCGTATTTAGCTTGATGTCCAAAAAGTTCAAAGTCTAGCATAGCTAGGAATTTTGAAAAACCTATGTCTCCACTAATAATCATTTGCTTAAACAGTCTATCTATTCCTATTATCCATAATACTCCATTCACACAGAACTATACCCAGTTCGTCAAACTTACCACACTTATGAGTTCAGGAACTTGCCACAATCATATGAGTTTAAGAACTTGTCCTAGACAGAAATTTGGAGTTCATTCACTGAGGGGTTCATAAACATTTCATATAATTATGAGTCACGAACATACCATAGGTATGAGTTTTAAGAACTCGTACTTAACCTTATATTCTCTACCTATAACCTATCTATCTGTTATACACATGAGAAAGGAATCACCCTCTTAACATGCATATAGCAAATAGCGCGACACAAACATTTCAATGATTATCAGTGGCAGAAACTAAGTGGTTTTTTACACCAAGTATAATTTCCCGCCCATAACAAGGAATCATACAACTCAGCTACTGACATGAGTCCTCAATTGAATCCCCACCTAAACCTACTCCCTTCTCAATACGAATTTTATTTAATCCGTATTTATAAACCTTTCCTAAATTTGTACCATTTCATAGTACAACTGCCACACAACAATCTTTGCTGTAACTTTTTAATCATCAGATTGATTCTTCTCCTTGCTATCACCTTATCAGATCATGGGGTGATCTCATCGTATATATTACGATTTATTTCCATATCTTAATCATTTTATTTTACGATCTCCTATCACTGTACTATTAGTCTTTTAGACTCTATCTATTCACCACTACTGTTCAACTTTATTATCAGAGTTAGGGAACTCTGTATCTTATAACTCACAGAGATCCGTCTTTGAATCTTACCGACACACTAACTCAATTTGAGTTAGTACTTATCCTAATCACTGTGGTTATTAGTCTCAGGTAACCCTACCAAAGGTTTATAACCAACAGCTCTGATACCAACTGTGAATGCCCCGAATCCAGGTCTCAAATCACCGCGGATCCGGTACAATCATTCTGTCACTATTGTGAAAGATATAAACATAAATTGTTTATACAGTAAACGTACACATTATTTTCCCAAAATCGAGTAACCTTAACTTACACACAATTCATAAACTATCAGACATATAACATATTATCAAACTATACTATTACAAATTAGCTGCACATTTTATCCCAACCTGAACTTGGCATTATCCTTTTCCTGTATTTGAACGCATTCGCCTTAATTTGCAATGTTTATCATGATATAGCAAGGGTGAGCATGAAAGTTGCCCAGCAAGTTTAAATTTATTAAGACATATCATTATTGAAAGAGTCTGAATAATAAGCTGGCTGTAATTCAACAATATAATTGTGAACTAACAGGAACAAACTTTTGACTGAACAAGTATTAAACGTGAACAAATATATTTGGACCAACTGGTCATGAAGGTGATCAGCCTTTCATACCTGACTTATACATGCAATATGTACAGAGTACAATTCTATAATGGCAATCAGCAATTATTAACCATAAGCATATCTAAATGAAACAAATCTTAGTAAAGTTAAGCAAAACTTGCATGAATCATTGATTACCGTTACGCAATTTATCTAGCTTTGTCTGAAAATCTAATAGAAATAATACCGATCTACACATTAGAATAATATCATCACAGTATTTAAAATCACCTAAACACATAAGACATAACATCTAGTCAAACTTTGACAGTCTGAGTCGAGTTCGATACAATTCTAACATCCCGACGGTCTAGTCGGATAATCGTCGAGTTTAAGTTCAATTAAACTCTGCCTGATACTTAACAATAATCTCAGATAATTTTAATATCATTCAAAATATTTTTCGTAATTTTGTAATAATTTTTAGATAATTATTATCATTTAAAATGATTTTTCAATCATTAATATCGTATTTAAATGAATTACATACCACATAATTCGTTTATCATTAATATTTATTTATTACTAAATATTAATGAAAATCATAATATAATATTATAATATATTTATAATATCACAAAGTATTTTTAATACATTAAAATTACCTTTATATGATTTTTAAATACATAAATCCATTATCTGATAATTGCTTTTAATATTAAAATATTAATATTTTCATGTCAAAATATCAAAAGTTATATTTTATAATTTAAAATATTTTTATAATACTTCAATCATTTTTATATGATTTATAAATTATTAATTCTATTTTTGAATAATTTATTTAATATATTTATTAAATAAATTAACTATTAGTAATATAAATTAATGAAATTCATCAAAAAATATTAAATGTCACTAAAAATAACTTAAAATATTTTCTAATACCATAATATAATTTTTAATGATTTTTCAAGTATTTAAATCATTTTTAAATAATTTATTTAATATTATAATTAAATAAATTAAATACCATTTATATTCCAAAAATATTAAATATTTATGAAATATACTCAAAATAATTAAAAACTATTTTTCAGACTTTAAAATAATTTTTTAGGAATTTATTTAGTATTTTTAATAATTAAAAACCATTTAATTCGATTTATTTAATTAAAATAAGTATTTTCCGAAAATAAGTGTCACTAAAGCGCCCTATAGCGACAGACCTGTCGCTATAGGTGTTCTTGAGTGTTCTTGACCTGTTCGTCAGACCTTCGTGTCAGTTACAAGCTAGCTAGTTTGACCACCATGGTTATATGGTTTCTGGGCTGGCTAATGGGCTGTGATGATAGTATGAGTGTAACGCTACAATTATGAACACGTTACATAGCCATAACATCACTAAATTGCAAGATCCAAGCTCGCAAAGTTACTTCAGAGGCCTGCTGGGTTTTCTGGGTTACCTAGAAACCCAGACAAGTTCGAGTGCTCACTATGTGGCTCAAATATCTTAGGGTTCTGGTCATTAATTAAGTGTTATGAAGGTTTAAACATATAGTAAGGATGTCTGGGTACCATAATATATCATTATATCATCATAACAACAACATATCCACAAGATTCAAGCTGGTCAAAGTAGGGGTCAGAAGTTATTCTTGAACTTTCTCGGTTTTCCAGAAAAATTCATCCGGCTGGTGGTCAACGGTTGTTTGACCGTAATGATTTACGATTCTGCTCGTGATCTGCTTGTTCTAAGGACTAGGATATGTAGTGCACATGACAGGCTACACCGATCAAAAAACAACTAGGCCAAAATACTAGTCAGATGCAAGATCAGAGGCTTTGAAAGTCTTGTCAGACATCAATATAGGTTCTGGGTTGCCCAGAAACCCATTCCTGTTATCGGTCAACGTTGTTTGACTGATCATAACTCGAAATCTATACCTGATCTTAACATAATACAAGTTCCAGACTAAAGAACACATGGCAGAGAACAGGTCCAAAACAAAAAACACACTAAACATCTAACACACAAATTTATGAGGTCTGACATATGGCTATCAGACGATTTTTTTACAGTTTTTCCAGATTTTACAAAATGCTAGATTCGAGGAATTTGATGTTATGGATCTGGGATTTTACAACCCAGATCACTAAATAACATCCTATTACACAAATCTAGCCAACAAATTACAACATATAACATCAAATACACAGATTTCAAGATTTAGGGTTTTTTATACCTTTTAGGCTTTGATCTTGATTCTGATCATCATGATTTGTTCTTAGCTTGCTATGGATCATATAAGGGACTGATATACTCCATATTTTCATGGGTCTAGAGAGAGAAATTGTGAGTTGAGAGTTTGTCACAAAAATGAGGTTAGATAATAACTTTCTCTCTCTTCAATTATATTATAACGTGAATGCAAATGAAATGGCTGGTATAGGGGTTAATAGTTGCTGAACTAAGCCATATAGGGTGGCTAGATTTGGTCAATCACCCAATATCTTGGCAAGATTCTCATGTCTCCTCCAATAATGCACAAAATGGCAAATTGGACATTTTAATTTTAGTTTTAATGGCATACTAGTAAATTGTCCAAACCCTTAGGGTTTAGGATTTGACCCTTAGGGTTTGACCCTAAAATATTTTAAATTTAATTTCTAGGATTTCCAAATTTGGGTTTTCGAAATAGAAAATTCATATTTCAAAATTATAATTAGAATTTTCTAATTATATTAAAATTTACTAATTATAATTCAATCTTGCTAATTAGGATTAATATTTCCTAATTAAAATCGCTAATTAAGCAATTAAAGACAAAATTAGTCATTAGGTTTTATAACCCACGAATTAGTGTTTGAATAGAAAATAATTTTTGAATTTAGAAATTAGATTTCGTAATTAAATTAGGGTTTTCTAATTACTCATAACTTAAAATTTAGAATTAATATTTTCTAATTAACATTAAAAGTATTGAACTAACAATCAGGCTTTCCCTAATTACAAATTAGGGTTCCTAAACCAGAAATTAGGGTTTCAAATTTTGAAATTAGGGTTTTCTAACCAATTTGTTAAGATTAACCCTAATTAATCTTACAATTATTTACACTTACTCTAGTAAGTTTTCAATTTAGGGTTTCATACACCGAATTAGGGTTTTAGATTCCTAGAACTGAAGTTAGGGTTTCCAGAACTGGTTTCTAAGGTTTCTTGTTAATCGCTAGGGTTTTCTAACCGAACATTGACGTTCTTAATATATAGTTAGGGTGTGTTACAAATATCGTTTATTTGGTCAACCGTTGACCCTTAACCACATTCTGAATACATAAAATTAGATTTACACACAACATATTCGCGCATACCCTTAATTCCTAAATAATTCACCTAAATCCTTCACAGAATTTTGAAATCCTCAAAATTCCTTCCCAAAAATATCAAACGCATACACTTATTTTCTGTCTAGGTTCTAATATTAAACCTTAAATCAATTATTTAAAATTTTAAAAATTTTCTAAATTCTCGAGTTGTCACATTTACCCGTTCTTCTAAAAATTTCGTCCCCGAAATTTGCCTTACACTATGCACCATACATACACAGCATCACACGCTACCCAATACACCTCTCCCAAGAGTAAAAATTTTGAAATTGTGCTGAGGAGTTTTACAGACTATTGTCTGTCGTTTTCACAAAGGTTATATGGAAATTCATCCGCAAACTGTCTTAACTTACGGACATAGTAAGTAATTAGCCTAGTATGCCATGTACTTATTAAGTACTGCTGATCGACTCTATTTCTCGTCACTGCCATAGGCACAAAATTTTTACCTCAGTCTTATTGGATTCCGCACAAAATAATTTGGTTCGGGAAATTTCTTTCAATGAACACTTAGAGTTTTCATAACATTAGTCTAGCTGAATCGAATAACATAGACTCATATCAATAATTCAATTCAATCGAATTATTTAGGTGTAGCAAAACCCCATTGGCAAATTAAAATTTTTGAAAATATTTTCGAGAATGATGTCATGATGTCGTACTGTATTAACAGTCCTTTTGAGGATGCCGTCATCGTATGACTTTGTCATAACACATCATACAATAGTGGAATAACGATTTTAGATCAAATTCCCACTAAGTATTCCCGTATTTACAACTCCATCACCTTTTTATCATCCCTACACCAGGTTACATGGTACCTAAGTGATAAATAAAATATATTTTGATAATTCAAATCATTTGCGCCTAGCTGAAATAAGTAGTATAGACTATACTTTATACCGTTCCAAAAATGATTACGAGTCTACATTTTTATTTTTATTTTTTTTAAAAGCACATAGTGCATATTTAGCTTGATGTCCAAAAAGTTCGAAGTCTAGCATAGCTAGGAATTTTGGAAAACCTATGTCTCCACTAATAATCATTTGCTTAAAGAGTCTATCTATTCCTATTATCCTTAATACTCCATTCACACAGAACTATACCCAGATCGTCAAACTTACCACACTTATGAGTTCAGGAACTTGCCACAATCATATGAGTTTAAGAACTTGTCCTAGACAGAAATTGGCGTCCATTCACTGAGGGGTTCATAAACATTTCATATAATTATGAGTCACGAATATACCATAGGTATGAGTTTTAAGAACTCGTACTTAACCTTATATTCTCTACCTATAACCTATCTATCTGTTATACACATTAGAAAGGAATCATCCTCTTAACATGCATATAGCAAATAGCGCGACACAAACATTTCAATGACTATCAGTGGTAGAAACTAAGTGGTTTTTTACACCAAGTACAATTCCCCGCCCATAACAAGGAATCATACAACTCAGCTACTAACATGAGTCCTCAATTGAATCCCCACCTAAACATACTCCCTTCTCAATACGAATTTCATTTAATCCGTATTTATAAACCATTCCTGAATTTGTACCATTTCATAGTACAATTGCCACACATCAATCTTTGCTGTAACTTTTTAATCATCAGATTGATTCTTCTCCTTGCTATCACCTTATCAGATCACGGGGTGATCTCATCGTATATATTACGATTTATTTCTATATCTTAATCATTTTATTTTACGATCTCCTATCAATGTACTATTAGTCTTTTAGACTCTATCTATTCACCACTACTGTTCAACTTTATTATCAGAGTTAGGGAACTCTGTATCTTATAACTCACCGAGATCCGTCTTTGAATCTTACCGACACACTAACTCTATTTGAGTTAGTACTTATCCTAATCACTATGGTTATTAGTCTCAGGTAACCCTACCTAAGGTTTATAACCAACAGCTCTGATACCAACTATGAAAGCCCCGAATCCAGGTCTCAAATCTCCGCGGATCATGTACAATCATTCTATCACTATTGTGGAAAATATAAACATAAATTGTTTATATAGTAAACGTACACATTATTTCCCCAAAATCGAGTAACCTTAACTTATACACAATTCATAAACTATCAGACATATAACATATTATCAAACTATACAATTACAAAGTAGCTGCACATTTTATCCCAAGCTGAACTTGGAATTATCCTTTTCCTGTATTTGAACGCATTCGCCTTAATCTGCAATGTTTATCATGATATAGCAAGGGTGAGCATGAAAGTTGCCCAATAAGTTTAAATTTATTAAGACATATCATGATTGAAAGAGTCGGAATAATAAGCTGGCAATAATTCAACAATATAATTGTGAACTAACAGGAACAAACTCTTCACTAAACAAGTATTAGACGTGAACAAATATATTTGGACCAACTGGTCTTGAAGGTGATTAGCCTTTCATACCTGACTTATACATGCAATATGTACAGAGTATAATTCTATAATGGCAATCATCAATGATTAACCATAAGCATATCTAAATGAAAAAACTCTTAGTAAAGTTAAGCAAAATTTGCCTGAATCATTGATTACCGTTACGCAATTTATCTAGCTTTGTCTGAAAACCTAATAGAAATAATACTAATCTACACATTAGAATAATATCATCACAGTATTTAAAATCACCTAAACACATTATCACATAAGCCTATCAGTCTATAACACATATACGACATAACCTCTAGTCAAACTTTGACAGTCTGAGTCGAGTTCGATACAATTCTAACATCCCGACAGTCTAGTCTGACAATCGTCGAGTTTAAGTTCAATTAAACTCTGCCTAATACTTAACAATAATCTCAGATAATTTTAATATCATTCAAAATATTTTTCGTAAATTCGTAATAATTTTTAGATAATTATTATCATTTAAAATGATTTTTCAATCATTAATATCGTATTTAAATGAATTAAATACCATATAATTCCTTTATCATTAATATTTATTTATTACTAAATATTAATGAAAATCATAACATAATATTATAATATATTTATAATATCACAAAGTATTTTTAATACATTAAAATTACCTTTATATGATTTTTAAATATATAAATCCATTATTCGATAATTATTTTTAATATTAAAATATTAATATTTTCATGGCAAAATATCAAAAGTTATATTTTATAACTCAAAATATTTTTATAACACTTCAATCATTTTTATATGATTTATAAATCATTAATTCTATTTTTCCATAATTTATTTAATATATTTATTAAATAAATTAACTATCAGTAATATAAATTAATGAAATTCATCACAAAATATTAAAAGTCACTAAAAATAACTTAAAATATTTTCTAATACCATAATATAATTTTTCATGATTTTTCATGTATTTAAATCATTTTTAAATAATTTATTTAATATTATAATTAAATAAATCAAATACCATTTATATTTCAAAAATATTAAATATTTATGAAATATACTCAAAATAATTAAAAACTATTTTTTAAACTTTAAAATATTTTTTAGGAATTTATTTAGTATTTTTAATAATTAAAAACTATTTAATTCGATTTATTTAATTAAAATAAGTATAGGTGTTCTTGACCTGTTCTTCAGACCTTCGTGTCAGTTACAAGCTAGCTAGTTTGACCACCATTTGATTCAAGGTTATATGGTTTCTGGGCTGGCTAATGGGTTGTGATGATAGTATGAGTGTAACACTACAATTATGAACACGTTCCATAGCCATAACATCACTAAATTGCAAGATCCAAGCTCGCAAAGTTACTTCAGAGGCCTGCTGGGTTTTCTTGGTTACCTAGAAACCCAGACAGGTTCGAGTGCTCACTATATGTGGCTCAAATATCTTAGGGTTCTGGTCATTAATTAAGTGTTATGAAGGTTTAAACATATAATAAGGATGTCAGGGTACCATAATATATCATTATATCATCATAACAACAACATATGCACAAGATTCGAGCCGGTCAAAGTAGGGGCAGAAGTTATTCTTGAACTTTCTCGGTTTTCCAGAAAAGTTCATCCGGCTGGTGGTCAACTGTTGTTTGACCGTAATGATTTACGATTCTGCTCGTGATCTGCTTGTTCTAAGGACTAGGATATGTAGTGCACATGACAGGCTACACCGATCAAACAACAACTGGGCCAAAATACGTGTCAGATGCAAGATCAGAGGCTTTGAAAGTCTTGTCAGACACAATCTAGGTTCTGGGTTGCCCAGAAACTCATTCCTATTATCGGTCAACGTTGTTTTACTGATCATAACTCAAAATCTAGACCCGATCTGATCATAATTCAAGTTCCAGACTAAAGACCACATGGCAGAGAACAGGTCAAAAACAAAAAACACACTAAACATCTAACACACACAGATTTATGAGGTCTGACATATGGCTATCAGGAGATTTTTTTTTACAGTTTTTCCAGATTTTACAAAATGCTAGATTCGAGGACTTTGATGTTTTGGATCTGGGATTTTACAAACCAGATCACTAAATAGCATCCTATTACACATATCTAGCCAACAATTTACAACATATAACATCAAATACACAGATTCAAGATTTAGGGTTTTTTTATACCTTTTAGGCTTTGATCTTGATTCTGATCATCACGATCTGTTCTTAGCTTGCTATGGATCATATAAGGGACTGATATACTCCATATTTTCGTGGGTCTAGAGAGAGAAATTGTGGGTTGAGAGTTAGTCACAAAAATGAGGTTAGATAATAACTTTCTCTCTATTCAATTATTTTATAACGTGAATGCAAATGAAATGGCTGGTATGGGGGCTAATAGTTGCTGAACTAAGCCATATAGGGTAGCTAGATTTGGTCAATCACCCAATATCTTGGCAAGATTCTCATGTCTCCTCCAATAATGCACAAAAGGGCAAATTGGACATTTTGATTTTAGTTTTAATGGCATACTAGTAAATTGTCCAAACCCTTAGGATTTAGGGTTTAACCCTTATGGTTTAACCCTAAAATATTTGAAATTTAATTTTTAGGATTTCCAAATTTGGGTTTTCGAAATAGAAAATTCATATTTCAAAATTATAATTAGGATTTTCTAATTATATTAAAATTTACTAATCATAATTCAATCTTGCTAATTAGGATTAATATTTCCTAATTAAAATTGCTAATTAAGCAATTAAAGACAAAATTGGTCATTAGGGTTTATAACCCACGAATTAGGGTTTTAATAGAAAATAATTTTCTAATTTAGAAATTAGATTTCGTAATTAGATTAGGGTTTTCTAATTACTCATAACTTGAAAATTAGAATTAATATTTTCTAATTAACATTAAAAGTATTGAACTAACAATCAGGCTTTCCCTAATTACAAATTAGGGTTCCTAAACTAGAAATTAGGGTTTCAAATTTTGAAATTAGGGTTT
The DNA here is from genome assembly GCA_016801055.1 of Panax notoginseng. Lineage (NCBI taxonomy): Eukaryota > Viridiplantae > Streptophyta > Magnoliopsida > Apiales > Araliaceae > Panax > Panax notoginseng. Next base: position 81,786,426 of record CM029020.1, on the reverse strand, counting down.
TCTAACCAGTTTGTTAAGATTAACCCTAATTAATTTTATAATTATTTACACTTACTCCAATAAGTTTTTAATTTAGGGTTTCATACACCGAATTAGGGTTTCGAATTCCCGGAACTGAAGTTAGAGTTTCCATAACCGGTTTTTAGGGTTTCTAGTTAATCGCTAGGGTTTTCTAACCAAACATTGACGTTCTTAATATATAATTAGGGTTTGTTACAGATATTGTTTATCTGGTCAACTCTTAACCCTTAACCACATTCTGAATACATAAAATAATAGGTACACAGATCATATTCACGTATACCCTTAATTCCTGAATAATTCACCTAAATGCTTCACAAAATTTTAACATCCTCAAAATTCCTTCCCAAAAATATCAAACGCATACACTTATTTTCTGTCTAGGTTCTAATATTGAACCTTAAATCAATTAGTTAAAATTTTAAAATTTTTCTAAATTCTCGGAGTGTCACAAATTCTATCCGGTTAAATAGCATCTAATATGCTTCACAGTGATAATAATTTAGACATTGTAAAATTCTGTAAATGAATTTATAATTAACAACATTTTAGCATACATTATTTTATTAATTATCAAAATAATTTAGGCCTTGTCTTAAATTGGTATCTCCCACTATTTTTATCAAACTATATTACCCTCAATATATATAGTTCGAAAATATCTAATTAAAGATATGTTAGTGAGAATAAGGATCTCATTTCAAATGTATATAGCCTTGTGGTGACACAACAGACTATAAATAAATAAATAGGCAGACAACTCTTGTCAATTCCATCAATTATGTAACTCCTTATATTTTGCCTCTTAAATCATAATGGTCAAGTGTGTGTACATCCGAACTAAACCGATTTAAGTTAAGTTCAACCTAGCACTCCATATATTCAAAAAAGAAAAATATTGTCCTTGCGGTGACACAACAAAATAATATTGTTCAATGTTCTTTCTAAGCATCAAATGTGATAAAATTAACATCTCAAAGAATTAAGATAAGCCTTGTGGTAACACAACAAACTTATAATAATTAATTACGACTCTATTATTTTTCTCATGCTAGAAGGCGACGTTCGATATTCCAAATATCTTTGAACGCTTAGGACTTAATATAAAAAATTTGAGGGGTTTGCATGTAATTAATTTGTCTCATCTTGTTTAGCGCGCATGCACACACACACACACACACACACACACACACACACACACACACACACACACACATATATATATATATATATATATATATATATATATATATATATATATATATATATATATATATATATGCGTCATATTAATGAACATGCGAAGTATTTTTGCATAATATATAATATATATAGTATAAGCATGCACATATAGAATATTATATTCTACCCGGATTGATTATAGACTTTTATTCTAGTTTGGTTCACTAGAGCCACCAAGTGAACCAAAAGGTCAAACCCTAGGGGTGCACGAATTAAATTTAAATATAACTATTGCATTTAAACTTGGGCTCCATTACAAACGGGTCTTCAAGCGCTCCTTATTCCTTGATCTTCAATTCTTTAAAATTAATTCTAACTATTCCTACTACAAAACTATTTAAAATAAATAGAAACTTTGATCAGCAGTCAAGGGGAATTACATAGGAGGGAGATAGAATTTACATTAAGAAAAATTAGAGAATACAAGGTACGCAGACCCCATTTAATAAAACTTATACATTCATGCATCCAACTAAAATAAAATTCAATCACATTGGTCATTATTCCATAATCAATCTCATTTATTTTCATACACATCACCACATGCATCAATAAATTACATTCATCTCATGAATAATAAATATTCAATATATATATATATATATATATATATATATATATATATATATATTGATATCATTTAATGAGAAAATTTAGTTATTATAAAATCTAATTTTGAATCAATATAAACTCCTTTATTTTAATCCAAATTTAAATCAAAATAAACCTCTTTTATTTTAATTTATCCAATTTTGAATAAAATAAACTATTTTATTTTAATCAAAATAAACTCATTTATTTTAAATAATTATGGAATCCAATTCCAAGTAAAAATAAACTCTTTTATTTTAAGGAAACATGAATTTTCTTTCCTATTTAAAAATAAACTATTTTATTTTGAATAATATGAAATCTTATTTCATATCTAAATAAACTCCTTTATTTAAGGAAATACGGACTCTCTTTCCTATTCACAAATAAACTCCTTTATTTTGAATAATATGAAATCTTATTTCATATCTAAATAAACTCCTTTATTTAAGAAAATATGGAATCCAATTTCAACTCCAATTAGTTATCATGAAATCTAATTCCAACTCTAATTAGTTAGCATAAAATTTTAATTTTAAAATTAAAATAAACTTTTTATTTTAATTATAAAATTATTAAGATATTATATTATGTATATAATATAACCGTACGGTTGAACACGTGACAAATAAAACCAATACTGAATCACGTCATTATTATATATATAATATAATCTAGATGATCGTGCCTGTTCAGTATCATATAACATATAATATTTATATATATATATATATATATATATATATATATATATATATATATATATATATATATATATCTTCCTGATTCCTAATTCCTAAACATGCTTCAATAAGTAATCATATATCATATATATAGTAACGTACAGATTCATGTGCAGGAGGATGGCCACGGAATCACATATTTTTTTTTTAATTTTATACAACAAAATTGTGCCCAATTAAATTGTTCTAAACACATATCAATATATGTATCAAATTAAAATAATTAATAATTTGCATAAAAGTTTGGCTCTGATACCACTGTTAGGTTTGTAATATTCGTGAACGCAATCAAATTGCACAAAATAAAGGAAAACTTGAAAAAATCAGAGTTTAAAAATTTACAAACTATATACCTGGATCATCTTTTATGCACAATTATTAATTAAATGGAAAGATAAAGAACAAGAATCATACCCTTAAAAATTCGAGCTTCCTCAGGAACAAGTTCACCTCTAAATCTTTTTTGCGTACAACTTGAATCCACCAGGTTTAGTTCCTTCCTTTGATCAACATTAGCCACCCAAGTGTTTGGTTTCTAGAGGTGATCCACCAAGTAAGAAGAAATATTTAAGAAGAAGGGTGGTTGGTTAAACCCTAGTTTTCTATCTCTCATAGAAAAAGGTGTACCCTCCCAACTATTGGAATCACGTATATATTGATATCTGATATAAGACTCCTCTTATAAAGATATCAGTTTTCCCTTTCTAATCTAATTAGAAAATAGTGTATTATTTAATTAATTAAGCTCCCTAATCTTATTAGGGATAATTATTTAAACTCTTTTAATTAATTTAACCTCCTAATCTTATTAGGATTATATGAGAGTACTTTTATTAATTAATTTTCAAACTCCTTTAGGAATTAAATAATAATAATAATAATAATAATAATAATAATAATAATAATAATAAGAATAAGACTCCTCTTATTAATTTATATTTAATATTTCCAAAATATTAAATAATAAATATTAAGCTATTTAATTTATTCTATCACTATAGATTAAATTAAATATACTTAACTTATTATTACGATTATGCCATTAACATCTTAAATAATTATTTTCCTCTTATGGTGTGACCCTTTAGTTTCTTCATATTAAAGCGGTTGTGAATAAATCAATTATAACAATTTTAATCTTATTTAAATAAATAAATTAAAATATTAATTTATTTAAATAAATAATATTTATTATGCAATAAGGATAAACATCCCTAGCGATTAACGACTTTTCAGATAATATAGATTTCAACATTAATCATAAAAGAACCTTTGAGTAAATAGTTACCGCACACTTCAATTCTTCCACCATACAATGTCCCAATTAAATATAAGACATGAAATTATTGTCAAGTCTTATTTTATTTAATTATATAAATTTCGACTCTTAAATGCACAACTCCAAATAATGTAAATTAGAAACTCCTTTCTAATTTTATTCTGCCTTGGCCAAGGACTACTGGGTTGTCATTTATCGAATCACATAAGACATTTCTCTTCTTTTACTAAAAGCGGTAGATTCTTTATTGATCATACATTATCTCTATGTACAACTTATTATACCCAAGCATACCCTTAGATATACCCTAAGGGTCTTAAGGAATAAGTCAAAGTATAACTCATCATACACAAGATACTATGATGATCTCAAGTCCAAGGATCACTTGTACTACTATCACTACAGGAATTCCTATTGATAGGCAAGTAAAACTCTATTAGGTATTCCTTAGCGAGCCACGTTCAGTGAACTTATTCTCTAATAAGCACCTACATACTTGCTTTAGTGTCTCCACACAAATGATAATGAGATCAATCATACTCATCCAATGAGCAAGCAACGTATGCACCAATCTATTCAGATTCACTAATCCCCAATTTAGTAATCCAACGATTGGGAACTATTTTAGCTTTAAGCTTTCTAAGAATTTAGATCTCATTAGAATGATCATCATCATTATTCTAAAAGCATTGCTTAAAACTGTGGGTTTATCACATATTATAAAACAACATCATGTAGATATTTAAAAGCCTTTAATAAATTAATACTTTTTATTAATAAATGAATAAAATTGTTACAAAGTATATGCTTTATCATCAAATATGATTGGCTTGTGTGCATACAACTTTCATGAAGTTCATAAGGTATAATGAATTAAGGTAACATTAAGGTACAATGTTTCGCCCAAAATTTATATTAAAGGAATATTAAAATGAAGTGAAATTGGAGAAAAGCCAGACATAGCCTAGACCCCTGATATTTTCTAATTGATGAGCTTGTATAATAAGCTTGAGTTATATAATTCTAGTGAGATTGGATAAATGAGTCTTGTGTGGCATGAATATTAAAATTAAACCAACTGAAGGTTTAACTGGAATTATTAAAAGAGAATTAATGGTAAGGAAATAAATGATTGATATTAATCATTGTAATATTTATGCACGATAGGAAATAATGGGTTCAGAGTACCCAACTAAATTATATTTAGCCCAATTAAAATTTTATTTGGGCTAACCCAATATACTTGAGGAATATGATTATAGAGGTTGATGTATATGAACATACGTGTTTTAATGTAGTACTATTAAGTCATTATAATTGACTTAATGAGCCCAAAAGGAAATTAACCTTAGTAGAATGTAGACCATTTTACTAATAAGTAAGGAAGTACTAGAGCTTGTCCCAAATTTACTGTCCCTAATAATAATCAGTCGTGTAATAGGCCAATGGCCTATCTCTCTACTTCTCAAACTCAGCAATGGCTAGATAGAGGTGATGATGAAGTGAATAATGGAGAGGAAGGAGTAGGTGACCAACTTCCTCATACCGAATGACTTCTTCTTCTTCCCCTTAGTTTAAATCAATTGGCAAAAGTATTGTTTGGCCAATAATTTCTCTATAAATAGAGACTCCTCCTTCTCATTTCTCATTGGTTGGAGTTGTCTTAGATTTGCTATAGAGAGTTAGTAGAATTGGAAAATGAGTAATGATAATCAGAGGTTTGAAGAGCTATAGTTAGCAAATTCAAGCTTGAAGAGGTAATATTTATATACATACACGTTCTTTATCTCAAGATTGATGAATTTCTTAGAAATATTAAGAAATACGTGCTTTTGAGTGAAAAATTGAAGACTAAAACTTGTTGCAATCTATAAATTGCTATTAGATGTTATTAATATGGTTAAATATGAAAACAACAAAAGTTAAATGGATCAATTTGGTCCAAAAAATAAATCCGTGGTGAAGGAATTCGTTAAATATAATAAATTATGGAAAAATAACATGAACTTTGAATTTGAGTCACCAAATTGGTTGTTTATATGGTTTGAGAATTGTTATCATATTATTTGAGTATCATATGCATGTATAGAAGCAATGTGATTAGTTTAAGCAGGTTACATGAATGATTTCTTGCATGGGTTTTGAGTTCTGCAGAATTAGAGCCATTCTTGGAACTGTCCAGGAAGGGCGCAATTGCGCCCATTCTGTAGGTCATTTTAGCACAGTTGCGCTGTATGCTATTTCTGGAAATGTCTCGGGGCAACGCAGCTGCAATGTTCCCACAGTTCAGCACAACGCAGCTGCGCCGTGCACCAGTACCTATTGGTATTTTCTGCTACAATCTGATAAGCTTTAGCATGTTGGTAGAGCTTAGTTTTGCATGAAAACAGGTTTATCATGTGGTATAGAGTGCCCTTGCATGTATGAGTTGCGTTAGTTTACGTTAATGTACATTTTCTAAAAGAAAACTTGAGTTTTGAAAGCAATCTTTGACGAAACTTGTGTACCTTAGATTCTGACCTTGATAGCATGTATACGAAGTTTAACTATGCATGACATAAGATTCAAAGTTGTTTCGTATCTATTAGATTACTTTGATTTAGTTTAAAATGATTTCAAAGGCAAACCCAGATATTTTTTGCAAACTAAGTTTTATAAACATGGAGTGGTTATATTTTGACCTTGTAAGCATGTATAGAAACATGTACAAATGAGTATGACAAGTGATTCAAAGTTGCCTTGCATGATTAGTTTAGTATGACATGGGTTTGAGAATAAAACTTAGAAGTTTTGAAACTAAGATGGAAAAACATTAAGTTACTTGTATTCTAACCATATATGCAAGCATGATAAGGTTTATATGCCTCTAGGCATGATTGGTATATGCACTCGACGAGTTAAACGTAATATGAACTATACATGTCTTAAAGTAAGTTTTCAAGTGATGAACCATGCAAAATTATATGAATACGTGTGAGAATGCATATCGAAAGTTGTTTAACACCGTTATATGGTTTGGGGAGTGCGTAGTTAGACCCTTGTTTCATGAACTTACTTAACTTTGTTTGAAATTTTTAAATAAAGCTATAAAATGTGAAAACAACTTCAGGCAAACACAAGAGGCACCAAACATGGACCAAGACCTCTTAACGTGTGTATATATTATGTGATAACATTTATGCATGTTAAGAAATAAGGTGTAAACTGGGAAATAAAGATTCAAATCTGGTCTGGCCAGCGGACAGTGCAGCTGCGCCCATCCAAGGCCAAACTGTAGCGCAGCTGCGCTGCAGGGCATTGTTACCTAATTTTTTTAACTCTGATATGAACCTTGAAGCATGTTTGTATGAATGTTTTAAGAAATAGTGCTTGACTTAAGTGATGTTCTAAGTTTACAAGCATGTAATGGTAATAAAAAACCTAGATTTGTTAAGATTTATTAAGATTTGCAAAATGAAAGAACAGTGTGGATCATGTATCTATGAGTTTTAAATGTGTATCGAACACATAGCTTATCAAGTGTGAGATAAATGTATACGAATGTTAATGTCAAGTATGTGTGGTTACGGTATACTTATACATATATAACTATCCTAAAAGTATGATAAGAAAGTAAAACGAAGGTTTTAAGAATCGAATTAGAAAACAATGTAACAATTATTATTACATTGAGAATGTAAGGAAATATATGACTGATGGGTATGAATCCATGATTATACAATTGTGTAGGAATATACGAAGTACAAATAATGATAAGCAGTTAAGTTGTAGTTGATAATCTACGAGCCATGCAAGTCTTTCAGTTCCTATTTGTTATATGAATTTGATAACTGTTGGTTGAATTATATTTTTCTATGAGAATGTTGATGAAATGCATATAAGATATGTATGAAATTTGAAAGCTAATCTATGATTATATGTTTAAGAAGTAAATCTCTATACTTGCTATATGAGAAGCAGCATATGTATTGAGTTTAGATGATTAAAAAATGTGTATGATATTATGTGATATGTGATGCATGAAAACTATTAGAATTGATGAGCTATCGAGCTCACCCTTGCAAATAACCACTTTTGCAGGTTAATGACTCACAGTAAAGTCACGTGCTACTTGATTGATAGAGTTCAATAATATCACAAGAAGATGGATTTGTTTACCTGAAGTTATTAATTAGTATCAAATAAGTCATATTCATTAAATTATGAATGTAAGTTTTTAATAGTTAGACGAAGATTGTATCGTGATGCACCAGGTCTGTGGTAATGGATACCCGAATTTGGGGGCGATACATGTTGGTATCAAAGCAGTATGTTATAAACCTTAGGTAAGTGTACTTTAGGCTATAACCTTGGAGAGAGAAAGTAAAGATGATAAATGATAAACTCAGATAGAGTTTAGGTGATAATAAATAAAATTCATAAAGAAGAGATTAAAATATATATGAGAAGATTCAAAGAAGAATCTTGAAGTATCTAGAAGATGAGGATCAGGAGTCACTTGACTCCAGTAATAAAAATGAAAAGTGTTATTAAATAGACGATGTCTATAACATGAATATGTTAAAAATAATGGTAAAAAACTCAAAAAAAGTTTAGTTGATGAATTCAGAAAATTCATGTAAAACAAGTTAAGATAACATGATATGTTCAAAGAAGAACTTGAAGGGCCAGAGGATCAAGGAACACCAGAGTTGAATAATCAAAAGACTAAGATTAAAAAGAAATAAAAGATGGTCGTAAAATATTAAAATGATCGAAAATAGGAAGAATCATAAGGTAAACCGAAGGTAGAATAGGATCACCATGTGATCAGATTAAGTTATGAAATGATAGATGATCTATAATAACTGAGTAGTTATAGCTTGATGTTATAAAGAGAAAAGTACTATGAAATGGTACGAGATAAACTCATGAGGAGTTGTGAATGATGAGATATGAAAAATTCGTATTGAGTAAAGAGAAGATAGTTTTAGGTGTGGGATTTCAATCGAGGACTAATGTGAAGGCTGAGTTGTACAAACCTTTGTATGAGCGGAGGCTTTGTGCTCGCGCTCAGTTCCTAACAGTGATAATCATTAGAATGTTGGTGTCGCGCTATCGATATGCTTATAGTGAGAAGGTGATTCTTTTCTCATATTTATATTTGATAGTTAGAGGCTATTAAGATTAAGTTAGAGAATATTAAGATTATGGGCGAGTTCTTAAAACTCATACTTATGGTATGTTTGTGACTCATAGTCGTATGCATGTTTTTGAGCCCCTAACCGTATGGACAGTCCCTGATTGGATCTTGGACTACGTATGGCTAGGATAAGTTCTTAAACTCATATTAATGTGGTAAGTTCCTGAACGTCCAAGGTGTGGTAAGTTCGATGAACTATATTGGGAATAGTAAGCATTGAAGGTGTTAAAGATTGATAGAATGAGGCAATGGAGTAAAGATTGAAGTTGATGGAGAACCATGGATTTTCTAAATCTTCTAGCTATGCTAGGTTTGCAAAATTTATTGACTTTGTGTTGATGGTTGCACTTTCATTTTTTCTTAAAAAAATTTGAATCACATGATTGAACCAATAAGTTTTTTTTATAAAAAAAATATCGTTATTCGTATGTCTATGCTATTTATTTTGGCTAAGACAAAAAAAAATGATTTGAAAATTTTTAAAATGTATTTTGGACCATATTCATCATTTAATATGGTGTAGAAAATGGTAAACGATTGAGTCATCAATGCAATTAAACCTAGTGTTGAATGTGATTGAAAGATCATCAGCCCACTATGGTATGATGTACTATGACAAAGTCATAAAATGACAAAATCCTCAACGTACTACTAATTTGGTACGGTATCATGAATTCATAAAAGAATTTTTGGTTTTCTTTTAAATTATGAAGAAGGTCAATTAAGTTGGGTAAATTATTTCGATTGATGTCTGAGTTGTTAAAAGTATAAGCTATTTGATTCGGCTAGATGCTTGTAGAAAAATATTTATGGAATTCAAGCATTCTTGAGTATTTATGGTAAACCAGATTGCTCTGGTGCGGATTCAGATATTGAAAGGCTGATGTGAACAACCCTATAAAGGGGATATGTTTTCGGAGATAGTGGTTCCGAGTGTAACACATATAGTCATTACAGTGAGCTACGTTTGTGCACAACGTAGTGGTACGATAAGTTGATCACCTAGGGTACTTATAAAGGGTGTTTTCAGTCTTTGTAATTGATAAACATTATGTGGAAAGGGTTTTGTGATGCCCCCAAATTCAGACACTCATATCTCAAATCTGGTGCATCACGTTCAACTTCTAATATCATACTAAAATCATCAACAACGGAATAATAGAATAATTTACATTGATATAATATAAATATTCGCGTCCTAAGTTATCGTGACCGTTACTAAAACATTCCAGTGATTGAACTTAAAAATAATTTAATCATCCTTAATGCATCATTATAAGCATAATAATAACAATAATACTTCTACACTTAAAAGACTAAGCTATTTTGTAGCCTTGCCCTTTCCTTTATCTTTTTGTGAAGTACCGCCTTGCTCTGCCTTAACTGTAATATTTTTTAAGGAAGCAAGAATGAGCAATAAATTTGCCTAGCAAGTAATATAACAATAAAAATAAGTAGTTATAACGTTTTAATCTTAAAGGTATAACAGTAAATGATAGTTCAAGGATAACAAGAAGTATCAAGAGTTCTCAATAAGTGTCGCTATAGACTAAAGGATATCAACAAGATTTCAAAGGTTATTCATTTCAAGGTTCAATAAGAATATACACTTAGCAGTCACTAAGGACTAAGAACTCTTACAAGAATTAACAGTATTATACTGCAAATCTAATATAAACGAGTACAACAGGTGATCAGCCTAAAGTACCATACGTTATGCATACCATTTAATCATACTCATGTGCGCAAGTCGATCTCCCGACAATTATGTGGTTCCCCCTTCAAGAAAGGTTATTCATCTAGTCAATAAGAGTCCGCACCGAGTTAATTGGTTTGGATAGCTTTCTAGCTCGTGATGTTAGTCTAACTGAATCAAATAGCTTAGACAACCTTTATTAACAATAAGTTCAATTCTCGTAATCATAAATCAAGATTTGTTCGATAATAATCATACGAATAGAGATATTTATTCAATGTGAGTGTGTTTGATATAACGATAATTCAAAGTTTCATAACAAGAAATAAGATCTAGACACTTGCATTCAATTATAAGAATGAGACTAGGGAACTTGCAAAGATATAGGAAGTTTAAGGTTAGAAACTTGCCTTTAGCGTTGATTACCACTTATAGCGTAAAATCACCTCAATAAACTATATTACCCTATTTATGTATGTATAAGTATTCATTAGTCACACACACTTTGACATATATATCCACATGCACTTATCACACATATCTAAACTCATATATGCTATACACAGCCGAACTTATAGATGTATAATTCACATTGTTCTTACTTTTGAAAATCTTTAGGAACATTTTGGCAATCTTTAGTACCATATACTCATCTTTTATTTGTATACATGAAATATATCTTATGCCACATATTCTAGTTTAAGAACTTTTAAGCTAGGTTGGTCCTTTTTATTTACTTTCGACAAATGTTCATTTTACTCATAAATTTCCATCTTACAAGGTTAAGAGAGCTCATTATATCAACTACTAACCATAACATTCATTAAACCGCATAACATTGCCAAACAATCTTTTTCTACGCATGCTTGTATGTATTAGATTTATTTGTATGTAACTAGTATAGCTCTCTAGTTAGAAACTCTTTTAGTTCATGCTTGCGTAGTCTATAACGTGTCTAACTAGATGTGCGAACATGTCGATTATCTCTAGAGGCATAAAGCATCTAATGATAATTGTTCAAAAGTTCACCATATAAGTCGTAGAGTTTTCAACTCAATTGATTTTCAATCTAAAAATCTCATGATAAACAACTAAGCATGCAAAGTATTTTGATTTCACATTTCATACATATTTATAAAACTAACTAAGTTGCAAATACATGCTCAAAAGGTTAGATTTCAAAAAGGCGTAAGGTTTTCCAAACATGGTTTTCGTCTTTTAGCTTTTCTTTCAAAAGATTATAACTCAACTCCAACCCACTAAAACATCTTCCAATACGTATTGATACATGTTTAAAGATTAGGTATGCTCCTTAAATTAAGTTAGGTTAGGCCAGTTTAGGACTCCTTGTGTCGAACAACAAAAATAGTAATATAACTTACTTCCCAACCCCCACCGGCGTGGGCCTTTTTGTACTGCAGGACCCCCGCCAGGGCGGGGTGCTCGCCGGGGCGGCACCAACCAGAGTTGGCTACTGCAGTTCGAACTCGTCCCTTGCTTCGATCCAACATCCCATTTTCTTATACCAACATCAACTTTAAGTCACCCAATTGATATAAACTTACTACTAAACTTCTCTAGCATGATTCTAACAACTCCAATCACATAAACAATCACATTCAAGAATTAAATTCAAAATTTATGTATTTTTTTCAAAGTTTAACATATTTAGCGATTCTCTTCACTATAGATTCGTTACTTGACCAAATTACTCCGTTTAACTTTCGTTGATTTCGTATTTAACCATATTAATAATGTCTAACATCAATTTACAGATTATATCATGCTTTAACCATAAAGTTATTGACCCAAAACAAGTATTTTAGCATTTTCCTAAGAACTTGCAAACATGAATGTAAGAACAAATAAATGAACATTACCTTTATGAAGTTGAAATGCTAACTCTAGCTTCAATTTACAGATTACTCAACAATACTCACACACAAAGTTTTTGAACTTCACAGAGAAATTAACAATTCACATTTGAGAGGAGGGACTTCTTTTTATAGAGGGATTATTGTCCATTTGGAGGTTTTACCCTAAGGATTGTTTCCGTGGAAGATAGAAGGAACCATTGTGTAACAAGAAGTTGGTGAAAAGCTTCACCAACTCCGTCTTCTTCCCTTCCCATAGTCATCATCTCCATCTTCGTTTTCAGCAATTGTAGAGCCATAGGCTTTTATCAAAACACGACTGAGACTTTTAGAATGGGACTATGATTTTGGGACACTACTAATACTCAGCATTTGCAAACCACTACTTAGCATACTTAGGTTTATTTGATAGTTTTCCACAAATGTGCATACATATAAACCCACTCATACATTACACACATAGAATTATATAATCCATGTACATTGGTTTATTTCAACTAACATTTACATTATACTATAATACAATTTAGTTGAGTAACAATATTATTTTTCATAAAACTCATTATTCCAATTCTACATAAATATTAAATTAAACATTTAATAGTTAATATTTATTTATTCAAATTTAATTTCTCTAATATGTTTAAAATACTCATTCAATTGTTCCACCACACATCATGATGCCACATAAGACTCTTCCATACCACTTAGCAAGTTACATAATTTAAAGCTTACTTTTATCATATAGTTTTATATAATAATTATTCGCATTCCAATGTCACACCTCATTTTATATTGAATGAAGAAACTTTCTAATATATGATTTCACCTTACATGTTATTGTTCGCGATAATTAATGAATAATAATAGGAATTAGTCAATCACATTATGTAATTATTTACCTACTATTAGTACTAATTAATTTCATCCATTTCATCATTAATTTAATTAGTAACTTTCTCACTTCACCACTTTGCCACACTACGCATAATTTCATAAGCTCACACTAAGCTTCTCATCACTTCTACTACATTGCTCACTTATCATATGTTTATTCAATTAAATTAATTACCACAACTCATGCCAACAATATAAATATTTATATTCAAATAAATATTGAAACAATCTCTATTCTCAATATTAATATACTTTATTTAAAATTTGTGGGTATTACATCCTCCCCCCTTATAAGAATTTCGTCCTCAGAATTGGTACAAGGTTACACAAATAGATGGGGACAATTCCTTCGCATCTTATCTTCTAATTCCCACGTGGTCTCTTCGGTGTTGTGGTTTCGCTAAACTACTTTTACAGAAGATATAACCTTATTCATCAACGTTTGCTCTTTTCTATCTAATATTTAAATAGGAATTTCCTCATACATTAGATTTTTCTCTATCTGAATGGGCTCGTAGGAGACAACATGTCTATAGTCGGTCTTGTATGGACGGAACACCGAAATATGAAACACGTTGTTGATGTGTTCCAATTTAGGTGGTAATGCAACTTTGAATGCTACTTCGTCCATTCGTTTCAATACCTCGAATGGTCCAATGAACCTCAGACTCAATTTCCCTTTCTTTCCAAATTTGATCTTTTCCTTCCAGGGAGACACCTTCAAAAACACTAAATTACCGACTTCAAAGTCTCAGTTCTGACGATGCAAATCGGTGTACTTCTTTTGACGGTCCTGAGCTACTACCAATCTGGCTCTTATCGTTGTTACCACATTGGCCGTTTGTTAAACTAATTACGGTCCCAAAAGTCGTTGTTCTCTGACTTCATCCCAATATAACGGTGTTCTACACTTTCTCCCGTAAAGAGCTTCATATTGCGGCATACCGATACTCGCATGATAGCTATTATTGTAAGCGAATTCTAGCAATGGCAAATGGTCGTCCCAATTCCCCTTGAAGTCCATCACGTAAGCTCTAAGCATGTCCTCTAATGTTTGTATTATTCGTTCACTCTGCCCATCAGTTTGAGGGTGATAAGCAGTACTTAATCTCAATGGAGTTCCCATTCGTTCTTGCAAGCTTTTCAAAAATTTTGACGTGAAACGTGGATCTCGATCAAAGACAATCGACACCGGCACTCCATGTCACGATATGATTTCCTTTACATATAAGTTTGCTAACTGATTAAGATTGAATTGAATCTTGATGGGTAGAAAATGAGTTGTCTTTATTAGTCTGTCCACTATTACCCAAATGGCATCATAACCCTTCTGTGTAATCGGAAGTTCAACCACGAAGTCCATCGTAATGTGCTCCCATTTCTATTCCAGTATTTCCAGCGGTTGAAGTAGTCCACTTGGCCTCTGGTGTTCTGCTTTGACTATTTGACAAGTAAGACATCTATTGACACATTCTGCAACCTCTCATTTCAGATTAGGCCACCAAAAGTGTTATCGAAGATCCCGGTACATCTTCGTGCCTCCTGGATGAACAGGGTACGTCGTATTGTGTGCTTTGTGCAGGATTTCCTCTCTCAGTTCGGTTACAGCTGGCACCCATACTCGACCCTTAAATCTCGATATACCGTCCTTATTCACTTTAAACTTTTCTTCCACATTTTCTACTATTCTCTTCCTTATCTTCTCACATTCTTCATCTTTCTCTTGTGCTTCCTTTATCCTATCCAATAACGTTGGATGAACTTCTATTATGAATAATTTTCCTTCCGCTTCTTTCGGTTCCTCCACCTCTATTTCTAACTTTTACATTTCTCTTATTAACTCCTCCTGAGTTGTCAATTTGAATAACGTCTCCCTTCCTTTTATACTCAAAGCGTCGGCTACTATATTTGCTTTTTCCGTGTGATAAAGAATTTCGCAGTTGTAATCCTTAATTAATTCCAATCACCTTCTTTGTCGCATATTCAACTCTTTCTGTGTGAAGTTATATTTCAAACTCTTGTGATCCGTGTATATCTCACATTTTTCTCCATACAAATAATGCCTCCAAATCTTCAACTCAAAAACTATCGCCGCTATCTCCAAGTCATGGGTAGGGTATCATTTTTTGAAATCTTTCAACTGTCGTGATGCATACGCAATGACCTTGTCATACTGCATTAGCACATAGCCAAGTCCTCTATGCGACGCATCACTATACACCACAAATCCTCATATATCATCTGGTAATGATAATACAGGCACCTCACTCAACCTCTTCTTCAATTCTTAGAAACTCTCGTTGTAATTGTCCGTCCATACGAACTTCAATGTCTTCCTCGTTAGATTGGTCAGCAGGGTCGCTATCTTAAAAAAATTATTGATAAATCTTCGATACTACCCGACTAACCCTAAAAAACTTCTTACTTCTGTTGGCGTCTTCGATTGTTCCCTGTTACTTACCGCTTCCACTTTTGCAGGATCCACAGAAATCCCATTTTGATCTATCACGTGTCCTAAAAATTGAACCTTCTCCATAAAAAATTCACATTTCAAAAATTTTGCGTACATCTTTTCCCTTCTCAATGCTCCCAATACCATCTTCAGATGTTCGACATGCTCTTCCTTAGCCTTTGAATAAATTAAAATGTCGTCGATTAATACTACTACGAACTTATATAAGGATGACTTGAAAACTCGGTTCATCAACCCAATGAATGCTGCCGGAGTATTTGTCAACCCAAATGACATCACTAAAAATTCATAATGTCCGTTGCGGGTTCGGAACGCCGTCTTTGGTATGTCCTCCTCTTGTACTTTCAACTGATGGTGACCCGTTCATAAGTTTATCTTGGAAAAACACTTCACTCCCTTCAGTTGATCAAAAAGGTTGTATATCCTTGGTAACTGATATCTTTTCTTAATCGTCACTCGATTTAACTCCCGATAGTCGATACAGAGCCTCATCGATCCATCATTCTTCTTTACAAACAACACTAGTTGTAAGACCCCAACTTTTATGAATAAAGATTTAATTTTCTCGAAATATCTTTTTGAATATTAGGTGTGGATTTGATATAATGTTATAGTTGTGGGTAATATTTATAAATTTTACAAAGTAAGCAAGTTATCATAAAATATTCGATTGGTCGGGGAATATTCATTTTATCAGGGAATATTCGTACGACGACACAATTATTGGTGGACCCCACAATAGAATTACTGTTGGAGTTAGAAAACGACAGAAATAACTTTTTATAAAAATAACGGCAAAAGTTTTACCTTTAACTGTTGAAATATCAGGTGATAAAAGTACAGTAATACGCGTGGTTGAATAGTAGCACACGATATTGTACAGTATCTTTGATTATTGATGCTTACGTGAGAAGTCACACAATTTTATTCAATTATTGCCACAATAATTGTTGCATAGTATCTCATGTTATTGATTCAATTATTGTCACAATATTTTATATTATTAAATCAATAACTGATACGACAAAGTTATTCATATTATTATTTGTATTATTGAAAATATCTAGAAAGTTCTGTCGAAAAAAGGGATTTGGTCACCTAATTGTGCGCCAAAAAGCCCCCTGTTTTTTGGGAATGATCTGGTTGTTAATATTAAGAGTTATAATAATGATGAATAAATATTATTAAAAATGTATCTTGTGAAGCCAAGTGAATTGAGATAAATAAAAGGGATTATTATGAAGTATTTGTTGTAAATTTTTGCTTATTATATGGACCCCCACTTACCCATTTTTTAAAATTATCGAAAGAAAATTGTCTCAGCTTTATATATATATATATATATATATATATATATATATATATATATATATATATATATATATAAGTTTTATTTTTTATGTAAAGTAGAATATATTATATTTTATTGTTTGCATAGTACTACATAGTGTTGCATAGTGCAACATAGTGCTACATAGTAAAATTAAAAAAAAATCAGAATTCTTTGCCTTTGAATTCATCGAAATTTTACTGTGTAGTCAGTGTTTTTTTAAATTCAAAAAGTATCATGTCATTCTCCTATATATAGGATGCTCAGTTTAGAAAAGAAAATCACACTAGAATCAGATAATTCTTCTTCGATAATATTGAGCATATTTCTTTAGAGTTTAAGGAAGCTTTGAGTGTAAAAACCAGTATAAGTTTTCTTCAAGAATATCTCCGCTATACCAGTCAAAATTGCTCTCTTTTTAAGGTAAGGGGTCTTATTTAATTCATTTTCGCTGACGATATTATTTTTCGTTTTCGTAAGGAATTTTATTTTCGTTCAATATTCGTAAGGAATATTATTTTTGTTCAATATTCTAAAGGAATATTATCTTCATGTAATATTCTTAAGGAATATTATGTTCGTTCAACAGTTGTAAGGGATATTATTTTTGTTCAATACTCGTAAGAAATAATATTTTCTTTCATACTCTGTAGTATGTAAGTAATATTATTTTGTTTCATATTCCAAATTCTACATTCATGTTGATAAGTATTGCTTCTATACTTTTTGAAATTAGTAGAATATCCTTGAAATTTGCGCTTCATCTAGTATTGTTTCATAAGGATATTTTTCTGAATATTCTTGTTAAATTTTAAACTTTTCATGCTGGAGTACTATTCATGGGTACTATTCATTTATACGACACTATTCATACGTACAACACTATTTAAGAAGTACTATTCATGGGGCACTATTCATGAAGTACTATTTATTGGGTACTATTCACTTGGATACTATTCACCCGGGGTACTATTCATGATTTATTAATTTTTGTTCAAATTATTTTTGATACGTGAATATTATTCTTGAATTTTATTCCACAAAGTAGTTATCATGTTGACAATTTAGACATTCTTAAACTCTTGATAAATCGAATTATAAATCTTTAATATTTATCATTGATCTCGTTTGATTAAATTCTTATATCATTGTCCTCATCCTAATGCTTATATTGTGATGAAAGTCATCTTTGACCAGTAGTGCATAGATGAATTGTTGATTGGTATGATTATGACTATGTATCGGTAAAATCATGACCTGTAATGTTATAAATGATGTGGTAAAAGTTCTCATTGTCCCGTAGTACATTGATGGACATTTGTTGGTATGATCATGACCATGGGTTCTCTTCGGCCAAGGGTGCAAAGATGAATTGTTGTTTGGCATGACCATGACCATTGGTGATAACACGAATATCCTTGGCCCGTAGTACATAGATAATTAAGTGATGTGGATTATTTATTGAGCTGAGTCTCAATGATAAAATTGATGATAAACTTTTTAAATCATAGAAGATAGTAGATATCACAATCTACTTGACTCTTCTAATGGATTGCTTATTCCGCTGCAGTTAAACTTGTTATTTATTGTATTCTATCAGTTTAAAACTGTTGAAGGATAACGATAATTTATTCTGCATTATCTTAGTTATAATATTTCTTACTAAGGTAGTTGAACTCACCCTTTTGCTTCCATTGTTCTCTTTAGTAAATGAGAACATAGCCAGGACTAGTCGGGGAATGGAGTGACGGTCCAAGACGATTGCTATAGTTGTCATCACTATTCTATAAGAATAGTGTATTAATAATTGTGATAAGGACTTATTTTGAGTTTGGATATTGTCTAGGAGACAAAATTTGTATTAAAACCCACAACTTATATTTTGTCTTATTCTGCACGACACTTAACAGTTGTATAATTTAAGTTTTTATTTGAATTATGTACCATGTATTGGTGACTCAGAATGGGTGATGTATACCTATTTTGGGGGAGTCACACTGGTTCTCCTCAAGGAGACACACTCGGCCGAATGAAACCCTTATCTAGCGAACTCTTGCAATTGTATCATCAATTCTTTCATTTCTACTAGCGCCATATGATATGGGACTTTCGAAATCAGTGTTGTTCCTGGTGCTAAGTCTATCACGAATTCGATTTCTCCGTCTGGTGGAAGACCAGGCAGATCGTCTGGAAACACATCTGGAAACTTGCACAATTGTAATTGAGATAGGGTAAGTAAACTTGCACAATAATAACAAGGTGGAGTAAGAAACTTGCCTTGAGTGTAAGCTAAATCGTAACAACTCGAATGACAATACCCTAAATATATATGTCATCATGACATAATTAATCACTAACAACATTATATATATAAATAAGTATATACATCATGTAAGGTTTGATTTTTAATCACGTAATCAAATTACATTAATAATAAAACTAGTAGCATATTAAAACTATGCTCATTCTTAGTATAGAAATACTGAAATAATATCTTAACAGTCCTTCAATTAAATCATAACAACTTTTTTAGACTTTGTGTAATTAAAACACACTGTCTGACTATGTGCTAACTCGCGATGCGGCGCCACAGTTTACACTGTGGGTCGGCGTTGCGGCGTGGTTCTGGCGCTGCTGCGCGAGGAACAAGCCAATGCTTGGCGATGCGGCATGGCGCTGGCGTTGTGACGTGAGAATACTGTTGGGCCGGGCTGCGGTGCCCAGCTACAGTCCTCGGCGACCAGCCTTGGCAACAACATAAACAAAGCCAATTTGGCCAACAAGCTACTTTTTAAGAACCAAATTAACATATAATACATACAGAGACTTCACATAAACATAATTTAAAGACTTTTAACATGATTTTACCCATATAACAACATAAACATCGAATTTATAACATCTACTTTCATTGTTTTTGATAAAACTTTACTTTTTGACATTTTTAGTGAAAATCATCACTGTGATTTTGTTTTTCAACCAAAACAGTTAATTCAAAATACCTTGTTTATGTTTATTCATCCTCTTTCAAATTCAATAGTCAATTTATATATTATACGAAGAATTAAACCTCAATTTTACTCTAAACCAAGCTATATTCGTATATTTTCATACCAATTTACTGTAATATGGTTTTCTTCACAAATAATTATATAACATGAATTAATTCATTTATAAACTTATGAAACAACTTTATAACAACCAATTTATCATATAAAACTATATATAACAAATAATTCAACCTCTAAAAAGATTTCACAGAGAATTTTGGAAGAGAATACAACTATAACTTTTGAAAAATAAAAGAGTTAAGATGATACCTTAGTTTTACAAGATGATGGCTAATCTTTGATTATCAAGTTTTCTTTTTCCCCAATTCTTTTCTCAATTTCTCTAGACTTCTCTCTAAATTTTCTCTGTAACTATCTTTTTCTCTTCATCCGAGTTCTTCTTCTCTATTCTGACTTACGTACTAAAATACAACGTATAAAAATAATATATGTATTAAGTATATAATATAATTATAACTTTAACTGACATCAGTTATATTTTTATTTAAAAATCAAAAGCCATAAGGCTTGTTTGGCTAACTAACATAAAATTTAATCAATTAATCCTTATGCCTTATTTGGTAAAATACATTTAGATTAAAGACTTATTATGCATTAAGCCTTGTATGACAAAACTAAATTAAACTCCTTTAATTTATTTTAATAACTCTTTTATAGTAAGGTTATTTGTCACACTTTTATTTAATTAAATTTTAATAATCAATTTAATTAATTCTAATAACAATTTATTAAATTACTTTAACACATAAATCAATACAGCATAATTTTAATTTTTTTTTATAATTATAACTTTATTTAATCAACTAACACATCATTATAACTAACACATCATTTTAATTACAAATTCAAATTAAAATATCATTATAATAATTCATTTAATCATTATAAACTCTCTAACTTAATTTATAATTTAAATTAGAATATTTTCTCATAATAATTAATTCTTAACTCCTTAATTATTTATTTAACAAATAATTAACTAATCAATTCAAATCAAATTAAATATTTATTCAAGAATAACCACATCCATTAAATATTTATATAATTCAATAAATATTTAAAATTACAATTTAAAATTTTTGGATTATTACATCCTTCCCTCCTTATAAGGATTCTGTCCCTAGAATCACAATTCAAACAAATCATTCGTCACATTCTTCCCTACTTACAAAGATTCTGTCCCTAGAATCGATGACATAGATTAAACAAATAACTCAGGGTAATCTTTCATCATTTTATCTTCGAGTTCCCACGACGTAGCTTCTTCAGCATTGTGGTTCCTCCATATCACCTTCACGGAAGGTATTACTTTATTCCTGAGCACCTGTTCTTTCCTGTCGACTATCTTGATAGGAACCTCTTTATAGGACAAGTCTTTATCAAACTGTAATGGTTCGTACTCGATCACGTGCTTGTAATCAGGTTTATACGATCGTAACACTAAAACGTGAAAAATATTGTGAACGTTTTCCAATTCTGGAGGTAGAGCTACTCGTAAGCCACCTCTCCCAACTCTTCGCAGCACTTCGAATGGTCCAATAAACCTTGGGCTTAGGTTTCCCTTTTTATCGAAATGAATTTTTCCCTTCCAAGGAGAAACTTTTAAGAATACATAATTTTCTACGTTGAATGCATGATCTTGTCTGTGTTGATCAGCATACTTCTTCTGTCTGTCTTGAGTAGCTACTAATCTTGTTCTGATGAGTTTGACAACCTCAGCAGTTTGTTGTACCAATTCTGGTCCTAATAGTTGACGTTCACCGACTTTATCCCAGCACAGTGGAGTTTTGCACTTTCTGTCGTATAATGCTTCGTAAGGCAGCATGCCGATGCTCACGTGGTAACTGTTGTTGTAGGCAAATTCCACCAACGATAAATGTTTATCCCAGCTGCCTTTGAAATTTACTGTGACGCCCCCAAAATTAGGTATACATCACCCACCTTGGATCGTCAGATACATGGTACAAAATTCAAATACAACTTAATAATACAACTGTCGTGTACAATATGACAAAACATAAACTGTGAGTTTGAATACAAATATTGTCTACTAGAGAGTATCCATACTCAAAAGGAGTCCTCATTACATTTATTAACACACTATTACATAGAATAGTGAGGACTACTAAATAATACTATCATTCGGACCATCACTTCGTTCCCCGACTTGCCCCAGCTACGTTCTCATTTCTTGAACAGAACAGTGAAAGAAAGGGTGAGCTCAACTAGCCCAGTAAGAAATATTATGACTAAGATAATGCAGAATAAATTATCATTAGCCTTCAACAATGTTAAACTGATAAAATATAATAGACATCAAGTTTAACTGCAGCGGAACAAGCAATCCATTAAAAGAGTCAAGTAGAAAATAAACTCTACTATCTTTTATGATTTAAAAGGTTTTTCAACACTGTTATCGCTGGTACTCAGCTTAATAAAATAATTCACATCATTGAATCACCCCTGCACTACGGCCAAGGATATTCGTGTATTCATTAATGGTCATGATCATGCCAACAACTGTCCATCAATGCACTACGGGCCAATGAGGACTTTTATCACATATTTGTAACATTACAGTCATGATTATACCGAATAATCCCTGGTCATAATCATGCCAAGTCAATCTATGCACTATAGGCCACATATGACTTTCAACATTTTATAAACATGAGGATGATGACAATGATATAAGAATTCAATAAAACAAGTTCAAGAATTAATTTATCCAAGAATTAACAACGTCCAAATTGTCAACATGATACTGCTTTGTGGAGTAAAATTCAAGAATGCTTAGAAGAATATTTTTGTGAAAAGATACTGGATGAACCGCAATTATCAAGGATATTCCACTAATTTCATGGAATATAAAAGTTAAAACTTAACCAACTGAGTATAATAAATAATGGAATAACAAAAGAAATCACCCGGCATGCGATAGACCGCACAGACAGGTTATTCCAACAGAATAATAAATAATGGAACCAGGTCCGGTGTAAACGCACAGACAGGATATTCCGACAGAATAATAAATAATGGAACCAGGTCCGGCGTAAACGCGCAAACATGATATTCCAACAGAATAATAATAAGATGGAACCAGGTCCGGTGTAAAACACACAGACAGGATGTTCCAACAGAATAATAATAAAAACGGAACCAGGTCCGGTGTAAAACACACTGACAAGATGTTCCAACAGAATAACAGAAGAATGTCACCAAGTATAGGGTAGACCGCGTATACAGGTTATTCCAACAGAATAATAAAAAATGAAATAACAACAGTTCTCTTCATGAATAAGAAAGAATAACACCCCTTACCGTTTTAAAGAAGAACTGAAATAAGGAAGTAGTTAAGTAACAGAATACTTTTCTTTTTCTCTCTCTATAGTTTCTCTCTCTAGAGTTCAGTGAATTCGTAAGAAACAATGAAGGAATGAGCTGCTATTTATAGAAAAATAGAATGCATAGTAACTAATCCATGAACGGTCCAGATTGATTACTTTAATCTGACGGTCCATATTTAAAGAAAAATCTTTTAAATAAAATATAATATATTCTATTTATAGAATAACTTTAATAAAGTATTCTGTTTTATATAAAATGATGTTTCTGTTTTATTACGTTAATAATACGAATAAAACAAAACGTCATTATCACTAAATAATTCATATTATTAACTGACAATAATTGAATCAAACTGAGTGACTTCTCACATAAGCATTAATAATCAATACCGTGTGCTACTATGCAACCATACGTATTACTGTACTTTTACTACCGAGTAGTTCAACAGTATCAATGGTAAAATTTCGTCGTTATTTTTAATAAAATATTTTTGTCGTTTTCTCAATCCGACAATAATTCCGTTGTGGGGTCCACTAATGATTGTGCCGTTGTACGAATATTCCCTGTTAAAACGAATATTCCCCGACCAATCGAATATTATATAACAACTTGCGTACTTTGCAAAATTTATAAATTTTACCCACAACTATAACATTATATCAAATTAACTCCATAATATTCAAAAATGATATTTATAGAAAATTCGTCTTTATTTATAAAGTTGGGGTCTTACAACCTCCCCTCCTTATGAAATTTTGCCCTCGAAATTAGGGTACGTACCTGATATGTCGAAGAGGTAAGGATACCTTGATTTCATTTCAGATTCTAACTCCCAAGTCATTTCCTCAACATCGTGGTTTCTCCACAAAATTTTGACTTGAGATATAATCTAGGAGCGTAGAATATGTTCCTTCTTATCCAAGATTTGAACAGGAACTTCTTCATACGTCAAATCTTCTGCTATTTCGTCTGGTTCTAACTCAATAATGTAGTTTGGGTCTTCCACATATTTACGTAACATGGATATGTGAAAAACGTTATGAACACGAGACATACTTGGCGGTAAAGCGAGTCTATAAGCCATAGTTCCTACTCGATCGAGGATTAAAATGGACCGATGAATCGAGGATTGAACTTTCCTCTCTTTCCAAATCTCGTAACTCCTTTCCATGGAGCAACACGTAAGAACACATGATCTCCTACATCAAATTCCACGTCCTTTCGATGAAGATCAGCATAACTCTTTTGTCGATCTTGTGAGGTTTTTATACGTTGTCGGATCGTTTGAATCTTTTCTGTAGTCATACGTACCAACTCCGATCCCAACAACGTTGCTTCACCCACCTCATCCCAGCATACTAGAGAACGACATTTTCTTCCATACAATGCTTCGAATGGAGCCATGCCAATACTTGCTTGATAACTGTTGTTGTAGGAAAACTCCACCAATGGTAAGAACTTGTCCCAACTTCCCTTGAAGTCAAGGACACAGAGTCTTAATAAATCTTCTAGAGTTTGAATAGTCCTCTCTGATTGTCCGTTCGTCTGAGGATGATATGTCGAACTATATCGTAAATCCATGCCCATAGCTTTTTATAAACTAACCCAAAATCGTGAAGTGAATCTTGGGTCTCGATCAGAAACTATGGATACTGGCATACCATGCAGTCTTACAATCTCGTTTATGTACATACGAGCAAGACGTTCAAGTGTATAAATTTCTCGTATCGGTAAGAAATGAGCAGACTTGGTCAATCTATCAACAATGACCCAAATCGCATATATACCTTGAGATACCTTAGGAAGACGGTAACGAAATCCATGGTAATGTGCTCCCACTTCCATTCTGGAATTTCAAGTGGTTCCAATGGACCTTTTGGTACTTGATGCTCCGCTTTGACTCGTTGACAAGTTAGACACCTTGAGATAAACAACGCTATCTCTCTCTTCATATTGCTCCACCAAAATGTATGACGAAGATCATAATACATTTTGGTACTTTCAGGATGGATTGCAAACGGTGTGTTGTGCGCCTCCAACATGATTTCATACTTTAAATCAGGGTTGTTAGGAACACAAAGTCTGGAGTTGACTCGAAGTATTTCTTTTTCGTCGATTCTTGCTTCCGGCATAGCACCTTCTTGCACTTTCTTCCTCATACGCATCAGCTCCAGGTCTGTAGCTTGAGCAACTTTAACTTTATCGATTAAAGTTGGTTCTACTCGTATATTCGCCATCATCACATGGGTCCCTGGAGTCATTAACTCTATCTTCATCCTTTGCAAGTCACACAAAATGGGCCTTTGTGTTGACAATATCGCACTCGTACTTGCATATGATCTTCTACTCAATGCGTCAGCTACCACGTTCGCTTTTCCAGGATGGTATTGAATGGTATGATCATAATCTTTCAACAGTTCAAGCCAACGTTGTTGTCGCATGTTGAGTTCCTTTTGAGTGAAGAAATATTTGAGGCTTTTATGATCCGTAAAGATCTCCACCTTCTCCCCATACAAGTAATGCCTCCAAATTTTAAGTGCAAAGACAACAGCTGCCAACTCTAGATCATGAGTAGGATAATTCCTCTCAAATTCCTTGAGTTGTCTTGATGCATAGGCTATGACTTTTTCATGTTGCATGAAAACGCATCCCAACCCTTTGCTCAAAGCATCACTGTAGATGACAAATCCCTTCGAGCCAGATGGTATTTGTGACGCCCCCAAAATAGGTCCAATTCATCCAACCCATTCTGAGTCGCCAAATACATGGTACAGAAAATAACTACAACTTTATTATTACAATTGTCGTGCAAAATACAGCAACACATATACTGTGAGTTTAAATACAAATATTGTCATCTAGACAGTATTCATACTTAATTAAGAACTCATTATACTTATTAATACACTATTTTACAAAATAGTGAGGACTACTAAAACAACTGTCTTGAACCATCATTCCATACCGTTATTCCAACAGTATTAACGGTAACAACTATGCCGTTATTTATAAACATCTTATTTTTGTCGTTTTCTTCATCCAATCGCTTTCCGTTATGGGGCCCACAAAAGACTGCGCCGTCGTACGAATATTCTCCGACAGTAAGAATATTCCACGACAAGCGAATATTCCCGACAACAATGAATATTTTATAACCACTTGCTTATTTAAAATATTTGCGCATTTTACCTATAACTGACCACATTAATCAAATCAACCCTTACTATTTCAGAATAATAAATAGAGGAAATTAAATTTCATTTATTAATAATTTGGGGTCTTACAACGTCCCCTCCTTATGAAATTTCATCCTCGAAATTGACATACGTACGTGGTGTTTCGAAAAGATGAGGATACCTCGCTTTCATTTCCGTTTCCAACACCCAGGTCATTTCCTCTATAGCATGGTTTCTCCACAAAACTTTAACTTGTGGTATGACCTTCGTGCGTAGGACATGCTCCTTCCTTTCCAAGATCTTGACAGGTACCTCTTCGTACGTTAAGTCTTCAGCTATCTCGTCTGGTTCTAACTCAATAATGTGGTTCGGGTCTTTCATATATTTACGAAGCATAGATATGTGAAAAATATTATGAACACGAGACATACTTGGAGGTAACGCGAGTCTATAGGTCACATTTCTACTCGGTCAAGAATCTAAAATGGACCAATAAATCGTGGATTGAGCTTTCCTCTCTTCCCAAATCTTGTAACTCCTTTCCATGGAGCTACACGTAATAATACATGATCCCCAATATCAAATTCCACGTCCTTTCGATGAAGATCCACATAACTCTTTTGTCGATCCTGTGCCATTTGTATACGTTGTCGAATCGTTTGGATCTTCTCTGTAGTAATGCGTACCAACTCTGGTCCGAACAATTTTACTTCACCCACCTCGTCCCAGCATACTGGAGAATGACATTTTCTTCCATACAATGCCTCGAATGGAGCCACGCCTATGCTCGCCTGATAACTGTTGTTGTAGGAGAATTCCACCAATGGTAGGTACTTATCCCAACTCCCTTTGAGATCTAGGACACAAAGTCTTAATAGATCTTCAAGAATTTGAATAGTCCTCTCTGATTGCCCGTCCGTTTGAGGATGGTATGCGAACTAAATCGTAAATGCCTGGTAAATCGTAAGTCCGTGACTATGGATATGGCATGCCATGCAACCTCACAATCTCATTCACGTACATACTAGCAAGACGTTCAAGGGAATAAGTCTCATGTATCGGCAAGAAATGAGCGGACTTGGTTAATCTATCAACAATAACCCAAATCGCATCTATGCCTTGAGAAACCTTGGGAAGACCCGTAACAAAATCCATAGTAATGTGTTCCCACTTCCATTTCGGAATCTCAAGTGGTTGCAATAGACCCTTTGGTACTTGATGCTCCGCTTTTACACGTTGACAAGTTAAACATCTCGAGATAAACTCCGCGATCTCTCTTTTCATATTGCTCCACCAAAATGTATGTCGAAGATCGTGATACATTTTGGTACTCCCAGGATGGATTGCAAACGGTGTGTTGTGTGCCTCCATCATTATTCTATGCTTCAAGTCAAAATCGTTAGGAACACAAAGTCTGGAGTTGACTCAAAGTATTCCTTCTTCATCGATTTTTGCTTCTGGAATAGCACCTTCTTGCACTTTCTTCTTCATACGCATCAGCTCCGGGTCTGTAGCTTGAGCAACTTTAACTTTATCGATTAAAGTTGGTTCTACGCGTATACTTGACATCATCGCACTCGTTCCTGCATATGATCTTCTACTCAACGTGTCAGCTACCACGTTTGATTTTCTAGGATGGTATTGGATGGTATGATCGAAATCTTTCAACAGCTCGAGCCAACGTCGGTGTCGCATGTTGAGTTCTTTTTGAGTGAAGAAATATTTGAGGCTTTTATGTTCTGAATATATCTCCACTTTCTCCCCATATAGATAGTGCCTCCAGATCTTTAGCGCGAAAACAACTGCTGCCAACTCTAGATCATGAGTATGATAATTCCTCTCATATTCTTTAAGTTGTCGCGAGGCATAGGCTATGACTTTCCCACGTTGCATGAGAACACATCCTAACCCTTTGCTGAAGCATCGCTGTAGATAACAAATCCATCTGAACCAGATGGTATTGTCAGAACAGGTGCCGAAATGAGTCTCCTCTTAAGCTCTTGGAAACTCTTCTCGCATTCTTCGCTCCATACGAATTTGATATCCTTCTTGAGTCAGCTAAGTTAATGGAGTAGCGATTCGAGAAAATCCTTTTACGAATCTCCGATAATAACCAGAAAGCTACGTATTTCGATTACTAACTTAGGTTGCTCTCAACTGTGACTCATATCCCAATCTTGGATATCACGTCACAATGGCACCTATCAGTTACTACCATACGAATATGGCATCCCCTACGGAGAGTTTGGCTTCAGTGCATTCCACAAAGGAAGTCACCAGATAGAGGCTCGGTTATCAACTTCTATAGTTGGGTTTTTAACTCCTGAAGTTCAATAGGAGCCATTCGATATGAGATTTTAGAAATGGGTTTTGTACCGGGTTCAAAGTCGATACAAAATTCAATATCACGCTCTGGGAGTAAGCCAAGAAATTCTTCAGGAAATACGTCAAAAATTTTACTAACAATAGAAATATCATTCAAATCTGACGTATTTTTGTTCAAGTCCATAACATAGCTAAGAAAGCTTGACATCCGTTCTTCAATAAACGAATGACTTTACGGCTTGATATGAAAGAGTTTGACTTCAATAGTTTGGTTGCTTGAATTTGAATAACAGGTTGCTTATGAATATGAAAACTAACAACCTTACTAAAGCAATCAATTTTGGCATGATGAGTAGTTAACCAATCAATTCCTAAAATCACATCAAAAGCAAGTATCTTTAAAGAGATAAGATCAACAGGTAATGTGATGGTGCCAACTTGGATCAAACAAGATTTATAAACAGTGGATGTAACGAAAGTTTCTCCTAACGGAGTTTCAACAGATAAGTCAAAGTCTAATTTTCTCCGGAGTCAATTTTAAACGTTGAGTATAAGCATAAGAGATAAATGAATGGGTAGAACCGGTATCTAATAAGGTATAGACTTCGTAAAAATTCATAATTAACTAACCCGTGCTAACTTCGTTCGGGTTCCTCGCTTTCTGACCAGTCACGAAAAATGCTCTTCCAGGAACCGTAGACTTTGACTTTTCTGGGACAGCTTTTTGAGTCACCACCCCCGTTGGACTTGGTTTCGCTACAGTACAATCTCGAGCGATATGTCCTTCCTTTCCACAGTCAAAACATACCTTAAACTGTTGTGGGCAGTTTGGGCTAATATGTCCTTCTTTTCCGCACTTATAGCATATGACCGGTGGTCGTTCTCCTCCCTTGGACCCAGTTGCTGCTGGGGCTGACGTCTTCTTATTATCATTGTTGTATCTCTTCTTTTAAAATCTCCTCCCGACTCGCTTCTTCTATATTCATGGCCACGATTACCACCAGAGTGGTTGTCGTTCTTGTCCGTATTCTTCTTTCTCCGCTGGTTATCATTGTTCTAATGACTGCTGTCACCGGTATGATCCTGATTGTGGTCCCTCGATTGACCGTACTCGTTATCTCGCTCTAATAATTGAGCCCTGTTGACAACATCTGAATAGAGAGAAAATTTATGAGAAATGAGATATTGACGTATGCCGGGTTTCAAACCTCTCAGAAACATCCGCGTCATACGTTCCTCATTCTCCACCAAATGAGGTGCAAAACCTGGACAACTCTGCAAATTTCGCCTCATACTGGGACACCGTCATGTTATTCTGCTCCAGTCTAATAAACTCTACCTCCTTCATATGACGAATACTTTCAGGAAAGTACTTGTCATTGAACAGTTTCTGAAATGTCTCCCAAGACATGCTGAGTGCGGCTGGATGGGTACGTTTCACAGACTTCCACCAGTAGTCTGCCTCGCCACGAAACATAAAGGTGGCGAATGGAACCTTCTGTTCCTCCGTGCATCCCAAGACATCGAATATCTTGGTAATTTGCTTGACCATGTTTCCGCCATGATCGGATTCGGCTTTCCTTAAATTCGGGTGGTCCCAACTCTTTGAACTACTTGGCTATGACAAGCCGCGCATTGCTATCATTTCTACCCGTATTCTGTACACGAGTCTCCCTCGTCTGATTTTGTATGAACTGCAAAAAGCTTCTAAACATCCCATCGTTCATCATCTGCTCATTGGTGTTATCACAGGAGGAACATTGCCAGCCTGTTGCACGTTCTCCTCGTTGGTGAGTATAGGCATCTCCACCGTCTCATTTACTCCACTGTTAACATTCTCAGTCGACATTCTCAAATACTGCCATAAAACAAGGGTTAATTTAACAAATTAACATATCACATAATATCCCTATATTATGATCGACCAACAAATAAGCTTAGGTAGGACACACTAGCGAAGGATTTACTCGTCTCTCCCCTCCTAGTTCTATTCTCCGATCTCCGCCAGAGATCATATCCCTAAGCTCTGATACCAACTGTGACGCCCCCAAAATAGGTCCAATTCATCCAACCCATTCTGAGTCGCCAAATACATGGTACAGAAAATAACTACAACTTTATTATTACAATTGTCGTGCAAAATATGACAACACATATATACTGTGAGTTTAAATACAAATATTGTCATCTAGACAGTATTCATACTCAATTAAGAACTCATTATACTTATTGATACACTATTTTACAAAATAGTGAGGACTACTAAAACAACTGTCTTGAACCATCATTCCATACCCCAACTAGTACTCGCTACATTCTCGCCTCCTGAGAAGAAAATGGAACAACAAGGAAAATGGTGAGCTCAACTAGCCCAGTAAAGAATATTACGACTAAGATGATATACAACAAATTATCGTTAGTCTTCAACAGGGAAAAATCTAATAGAATACAATAGACAACAAGTTTTAAATCAATAACTGCAGCGGAAACAGCAAACCATTAGAAGAGTCAAGTAGAGAATGAGTTCTACTATCTTCTAAGATTTAAAAGTCCATCATCAATATTTTATCCCTGTAACAACAATCAATAACCATCTTTAATCAAATATTCATCTTTGCACTACAGGCCAAAGATATTCATTTGTATCACCAGTCGATCATGTTCATCTCAACAACTGTTCATCTTTGCACTACGGGCCAAAGATATTCATCATAAAATCATCAATCTTTGCACTACATGCCAAAGATATTCAGTAACATCATCATTTAGGACTGAGGATGATGAAAAATATGTTAGAGAAAACGAATCTAGTGAAACAAAAGAGTAAATATTAAGGATTCGTATTTTAGCTATTCCATGTCCAAAAATACCTCATAAACTATCATAGTGAAGTAAAATTCAAGAATGATCAAAATATGGATACAATCAAAGCTAGTATCCAGAATAGATATTTGGATAAAAAAAGAAGAAAATTTCATTTTTCCGGTGAATGAATAGTAACTCGTGAATAGTAACTCATGAATAGTAACTCGTGAATAGTAACCCCGACATGAAAAGTTCCAAATTTGATAAAAAGTTCAGATCAATACTTCGGCATAATGATATTGAAGAAAATAATATCATTTAAGAAGAAATAACATCCCTTACCTCGGAAAAACGGTACTTCTGACTGGAATACTAGATATAGTGCTGAAGAAAACTTGCACCTTATAGCAACACTCAAAGTATCAAATACTCACAAGAATACGCTCGATATAGAGAGAGAAATAGAGAGAAACTTGTGTTTCTGGTGTGATTTTCAATTCTAACCTAAGCACCCTATTTATAGGAAAATGCTTAGAACACCAAAGCAGAAAATTGAATATAATAATATTATATTTATAAAATTGTCAAGCCCACCTTGGGAGATCTGAATTCAGCCCATTCTTATCACATGTTAGCCCACTTAAATGCCAAAAATGTTTTTCTTCAAAATAATAAAACTTCCAAAAATCAATTATTTCGGAACTTCAGAACTTCAATAATTCATAATAAATAGCCCTTTTATCAGAAAATTCGAATCTCGCAAGTTTTTATAGGAAATTCAATTCTCTACAACTTTGCAGAAGAAAGTTTTTCCAAATTCCAAACAGAAGTTGATTGAAATTCACAAACGGGCAATTTTACAGTCAATAATAAATTTTCGGTCAAGAATTGTGTCCACCAACACACAAAACATGTGTTAATCATTTAATGCCAAAAAAATATACTTCCTCCTCATATACTCATATATCCCACATTCATTGTAAAAATACCACCATCAATATATTATTAAAATAATATATTTAAATGAATTATTTTATCAGAAAAAGATAAAATATTAATTTTCAACAACTGTCACATTAAAAATTTTCTCCATCTATATCCACATAAAATCACTATTTTTCTCATCATATAAATCAATAATTAATTATACACAAATAATATTACAGAACCACAGTACTGGCAACCAGGCCGTTCCCAGGAAAGAGGGGGCTTTCCAATAAGAATCTCTCCTTACTGGCGCGCAATTAGATGACCAAACCTCTCCTTAGACAGAACTTTCTAGACATTACCAATAATGTTATCTAATAATATTATTCAGATAATATGAATTATTGCTCCGATAATAGAAAATACTGTGTAGTGACAATTA
Source organism: Panax notoginseng (assembly GCA_016801055.1). Classification (NCBI taxonomy): domain Eukaryota; kingdom Viridiplantae; phylum Streptophyta; class Magnoliopsida; order Apiales; family Araliaceae; genus Panax; species Panax notoginseng. The sequence goes on along the minus strand of CM029020.1, from coordinate 81,753,004 downwards.
TTAAAACAACAGTAATATAAAATATCAACGCAGCAATTATTGAATCAATAAAATACAATATTGAACAGTAATTACTGTAACAATTATTGAGTAGTGCCTTCTTACGTAAGAATCAATAATTGGTGCAATACCGTGTGCTACTGTGCAACAACGCGTATTACTGTGTTTTAACCACCGGGTATTCCAACAGTATTAACGGTAACAACTATGCCGTTATTTATAAACAACTTTATTTTTGTCGTTTTCTTCATCCAATCGCTTCCCGTTATGGGGGCCCACAAAAGACTGCGCCGTCGTACGAATATTCTCCGACAGTAAGAATATTCCACGACCAAGCGAATATTCCCCGACAACAATGAATATTTTATAACCACTTTTTTTAAAATATTTGCGCATTTTACCCATAACTGACCACATTAATCAAATCAACCCTTACTATTTCAGAATAATAAATAGAGGAAATTAAATTTCATTTATTAATAATTTGGGGTCTTACAGTATTGTTAGAACAGGTGCTGAAATGAGTCTCCTCTTGAGTTCTTGAAAACTCTTCTCACATTCTTCGCTCCAACCGAACTTTGTATCTTTCTGAGTCAGCTGAGTTAATGGAGTAGCGATTCGAGAAAATCCTTTCACGAATCTCCGATAATAACCAGCTAAACCAAGAAAGCTACGTACTTCGGTCACTGATTTAGGTTGCTCCCAGTTTGAATAGCTTCAATCTTTACCGGGTCAACCGATATTCCACGACTTGATACTACGTGCCCAAGGAATGCTACCTCCTCCAGCCAGAACTCACATTTCTTTAACTTGGCATAAAGCTTGTATTCACGATATTTTTAGAGTACCAGCCTCAAGTGTTGCTCACTATCTTCACGACTTTTGGAATAAATAAGGATGTCATCAATAAAGACGACCACAAAGTGATCCAAATATTCCTTAAATACCCGGTTCATCATATCCATGAAGGCAGCAGGAGCATTAGTCAATCCAAAGGACATGACTAGGAATTCATAATGCCCGTACCGAGTTCTGAAAGCCGTTTTTGGAATATCCTCAGTTCTAACCTTCAGCTGATGATATCCAGAACAAAGATCGATCTTTGAAAAGAATTGTGCTCCTTGCAACTGGTCAAACAGGTCATCAATACGTGGCAATGGGTACCTATTTTTGATGGTGACATGATTCAACTTCCGATAATTAATACAAAGTCGCATACTTCCATCTTTCTTCTTTACGAATAGAACAGGAGCACCCCAAGGAGAAGTACTAGGACGAATAAAGCCAATGTCTAACAATTCCTGCAGTTGGATCTTTAACTCCTGAAGTTCAATAGGAGCCATTCGATAAGGGGCTTTGGAAATGGGTTTTGTACCGGGTTCAAGGTCGATACAAATTCAATTTCACGCTCTAGGGGTAGGCCAGGAAGTTCTTCATGGAATACGTCAGGGAATTTATTAACAATAGAAATATCATTCAAAACGGACGTATTTTTGTTTAGATCCGTGACATGAGCTAAGAAAGAAAGCTTGACATCCATTTTTCAATAAACGAATAGCTTTATGGCTTGAGATGACAGCGATTGATTTTAATGGTTTGGTTGCTTGAATTCGCATAATAGGTCGACTAGGAATATGAAAGCTACACATACCTTACGAAAACAATCAATTTTTGCATGATGAGTAGTTAACCAATCATCCCTAGAATTCACGTCAAATGTAAGTATTTTTAATGAAATGAAGATTATAGGTATGTGTGGGTACCAACTTGAACCAAACAAGACTTATAAATCGTGGATGTAATGAATGTTTCCCCCAATGGAGTTTCAACAGAAAAGTTAAAGTTTAATTTCTCGGAGTCAAATTTAATCAATGAGCGCAAGTAGGAGAAATAAAAGAATGGTAGAACCGGTATCAAATAAAGTATAGACTTCGTTAGAGTTTATGATAAGCTTATCCGTGATGACCTCATTCGGGTTCCTTGCTTTTTGGGAGGTCACAACAAACGCTCTGCCTTGCACTACCAGTTTTGACTTTTCTGGGACGGGCTTTTGGTGTCTCCATCTTGGCTAAACTTATTTTTGGTAAATGATAAAATCGAGCTAAATGACATTCTCTTTCATAATTATAACATGTTTTAGACGGCATTGCGCAGTTTGGACTGATGTGCCCCTCCCCTCTGCATTTGAAACATATGATAGGTGGTCGTTCTCCTTCCTTAACAACGGGTGCTGGTGCTGACGTCTTTCCATCATTGTTGAATCTCCTCTTCTTGAAATGACCATTCTTATTGGTTTTGGCCTGATTACCACCGAAGTGGTTACCATTTCTGGCCTGTTGATTCCCTCCACGCTTGTTGTCACCGCTTCGATAACTGCTCTCACTGGTATTATAATTTTATCGACTGCTCTCTTTTGGTTGCGTTGACTCGTTATCGCGCTCCATTAACTGAGCCCTATTCACAACATTTGAATACAAACACAGTTTATGAGAAATAAGATGTTGACGTATCTCAGGTTTCAAAACTCGTCAAAACATTCACGTCAATCGCTCTTCATTATCCACCAAGTGGGACGCAAACCGGGACAACTCAGCAAATTTAGCCTCATACTATGACACGGTCATATTATTCTGCTCCAATTTGATGAACTCCACCTCCTTAATGTGACGAACACTTTCGGGAAAGTATTTGTCATTGAACAGCTCTTGGAAACTTCTCCCAGACATCTTCAGTGCGGCAGGTTGAGTACGCTTAATCGATTCCACCAGTAATCTGCCTCTCCTCGCAACATAAAGGCGGCAAAAGGAACCTTTTGCTCCTCGGAGCATCCCAAGACATCAAATATCTTGGTGATCTGCTTTATCATGTTTCCGCTATTAGTGGTTTTGGCTCTCCTTAAACTCCGATGGTCCCAGCTCCTTGAACTGTTTAGGGGTGACCGTCCGAGAGTTTCAGTATTTCCACCTACATTTTGAACAGGTAGCGCTCTCGCCTGCTGTTGTATGAACTGCATAAAGCTTCTGAACATTCCATCATTCATCATTTGGTTAGTATTGTTGTTTGCATGAGGATTGTCGCCTTCTTCCTGATGCACATTATCCCGATTATTGATATGTGGTGAATCCCAGTCGCTTGTGCTCCATTGCTATTCTCAACATTCTCGGATGCCATTTTAGATACTGTCCCAAAATATAAAAGTTAATTGATATGTCATATATTATCCTTATATTATGACCGAATCAATTAAATACCATGCAAATAAACTTTAGGTAGGTCATACTAGCGAAGGAATTCCCGTCTCTCCCCTCTTAGTTCTATTCTCACATCTTAGCCAGGGATCATATCCATAAGCTTTGATACAACTGTGATGCCCCCAAAATTAGGTACACATCACCCATCTTGGGTCGTCAGATACATGGTACATAATTCAAATACAACTTAATAATACAACTGTCGTGTACAATATGACAAAAACATAAACTATGAGTTTGAATACAAATATTGTCTACTAGAGAGTATCCATACTCAAAAGGAG